>SNQJ01S0041356.1:31310-51571 GCA_010110895.2 Picea sitchensis | reverse complement strand
TTGCCTTTTACCATAAATTTGTGTATGCAATGTAATGTTTAACATAAGAAAACAAATATATATTTTTGGATATAATAAAAATATTTGTGTTTCTCAGTTTTAATTGGTTGATAGAATTGAAGTGTTATTGCTCTCTTTGTGTCTTTCAATATGTAGAATTAATTACATAATCAATGAATTTCACCCATCCCCACATCTAAATATAAAAAGTTGTACTATGTATTTATTATTATGCATTATTATATTTATTATCTAATATATTATTTATTATATTTATGAATATTATAGTTCCATTTGGTTTAGGTTCATTATACATTTTGAATAACAAACAACCTTCAATTATTATTTTTTGACAAAAAAGATTCTTTACTTGTACATTTAGTTATATTAAGTTTCATTGTTCAACATGTATTTCCCAACTAACTCATGCAACCCTTGTTATTTAGAGGAGGGATATATGTATATTTTTCTTTCTTTTTTTATAGAATATAAGGTTTAAAAAAAATTGTAAATTTATTATAATTCAATGTTCTATGTGACCTAAAGAAAAGTAAGAGTTTATTTAGATTTTTTTAAATGTTATTTCTATGTTTGTAAGGGGGTAGACTTCCACTCTTTCGAGATGTTTGTAGATCTTGGGCCGTTAACATGTTTCCTTAGTTCCAAGAAATATGAGCTCTTAGGGAATCAAGACTTGGTTTTAGGTCTTGCTCCAAGACCAAAAGGCATTTTCAATCTATATGATATCCACCAAAGAACTCATTTTGAAGACTACTTCCACTGGGGTCATGTGTTTTTTAACAACATTCAATCTTAATCCCATACATGAAATGAGATACTACCCCGATAATAATTTGTTCTCAGAATATATGTCAATGATAATTTAAAATTAGAATTTTTTAAATAAATATATATGTTTTTCTTTATGAAATATTTAATTACAAAACACATATGTGTTGTGTGTTATATTCAATTAAAATATTTATTTAAATTTTTAAGYTTTTTTTTTAATATAATGAGTAATGAAAAATAAAAAAATAAAAAATATACATATCTTTCTAAATTTGTATTTCAAAATTAAAYTTATGTATGTAAAATTATTCACAACACAAATATACAATTTGAAATAAAACTACTACTATAAAACAAAGCTTCAATATAAAAATATATCATTAAAATGATAATTAAAATTATTATCAACATCTCATTAATAACAAATACAAGGAAAGAATATTAAAACAAAATTATATTATAATTCATATACAATATATCTAACCAATTATTCAAAATTCAATCCATCATTATATCTAACAAATTATTCAAAATTCAATACATTATTATATAAAATGGAAGTGAATGTCATCTCTTTACGATTAACAAGTAATGATGGTGTATTCGTCTCATAGATGGATTCCAGTGTTGGAGAGGTTTGAAACAGATAACAAGTTTAGTAGTTTAGGGCTCTATCTTCCTTTGGAATGAAGCTCTATCTTTGCTCTGAATCCCGTAGGTGGGCTCTTAAAAGGTATCGTAAGCAAATGTCAAAGATCCACTCTATAACATAAAGCAAATTGGTCGAGTTGTGCTTTCAAAGCGGTGTAAATGATCCGCTTTGGGACGCATACGTAGACATGGGCGTATCTCCTTTGGTCGAAGTGAGTTGTGGGTGGGAGGTTTATTTTGTATCTTATTACCGTTGCAGTGGTTTGGATTTCCCTCATCCACACTCTCTAACGTATGGCATACTTCTATATTTCTTGTCTGTTGGTAAAGTGGGTTACTTCTCTCTCCGGTATCCTTTGTAAATGAAGTTTTTAAATTAATTAAGAAAAAAAAAATCATTAAAAATAAATAAATTATCACTTTTATATAGATAATTTTAAATAAATATTTTTTATTCATTTTCATTTATATATGTGTAAAATTACCTACTCATAAGTTATGAAGAAAGGAAAAATTACAAATTAAAATTAAATAATTATTTTTTATTCATTTTCTTTATATATAAATAAAAATAAGAAATTATATAAGTTAAAAAGAAGAAAACACAAAGTTAAAATGTCAAAGCTATTGCCTTGCCATTAACATAAATCCAAAATCAAAATCATAGCATTATGTTGATAAAGACCTCTAAGTAATATATAACTATTCACCCCTGGATGGGGTGACACGTTACGCAACAAGGCCACGTGGACTAGAGCCTGGCCTGGTCATAAACAAGGCCAGTCGGCTCCCATCCCCTCACCATTAAGCATGGGAGAAAGCCCTAACAACCAGCCTCACGCCATGGGACTTCTCCCTTAAGTAGTTCTGATGCACAGATAGTTAAGGAGGGATTCTTAATGGAGGAGCTTGTCTCGTCCATCCTCCCGGATATCAACAAGATTTTCTATGGCCTCACCCATTTCAGTCTTGTCCCACACCAGCCAGGCTACATTGAGCTCTGGTGCAAATACGGGAACACCACTGTCATTTTGGCCATAGAATTTTGCATCCCCATGCCGAGAGAAAGAGGGAAGCCATGTCGTGGCTCCGCCCGGTATACCTTTGTTGCACGTCAAAAGAGATAGTAGCGGCTCGAACGCACGTTGTCTATGGCCCGAATGCAACTCGTACACAGGGAAAGAAGACTCGGGACACCTCCCATGACATATGTGGAGGAGGTCTTTCCGGAAGATCCAATTCAAGCTCCTCCGGAACATCTCCTCTTTATTCTACATGATAATTGGCAGCCTCCTGGGGGAGACCACAATGGATGCCACTGGGGAGAAGCAAGACCCCCACAGAGGGGAAGCCCGGCTGGAGGAGTTTCCCACCTGCGACATCAAAGAGCAGATTCTGGAGACACTGGATTCTCAGGAGGTTGCACCCGCAGTCGACCACATCTCGGTCATTAACAACGAAAGTGCTAAGGAGGAATAGGCAGGGTCACAGGGTCTGGAAGCAGCCATGGAACATCAAAGTGGGGAAGCGACAGGCAAGGCTGAGGATACTAGATCGGGTGGTAAGTCGAGGAAGGGTGGCAAGTTGTGGGAGGGTGGCATGGCCCCTGCGCCACCTCCCATATCCACCATGCATGAATCATGGTGTGTCCAACCACCATTCTTCCACCCGGAGCACTTGGATCTGATGTTCGACTTGAGGAGCCAGGTGGCGGACCAAGTCCACCGTGCCATCCTCATCAGCGAACGCATCGATATGTTATATGATGCTTACTCCAACGCACCAGCAGACAGAGATACCCGACATGTGCACAACCTTTCGTGTTGCTAGCTAGGGCGGGTACGTAGGAAGAAGATGTCGACATGGCCACTTCAAAGGCCACCGGGTAACTGCTTTTGGTCATGTTTCTGGTTAGAATTATAGTTTTAGTTAGAGTTATGGCTCTTGAACTGTTATCATTTAAACCTGTTTTATTTTCCATAACTCTGGTTCATGTTTAGACTCTGGGTTGCCATCTACCTCGGTTTCCTATGGGCAAGACAGATGGTGGACCCCCCTTTTTTGACATGGATACCATAGACTACCAATTGTTTCGGTTTCCGTTACTTTGGCGGCACAACTGGCAACCCAAGCACATCTGTATATTTTGGCAGCTAATATAATAGGATCTACCTCTCTTTTTTTACTTAAAAAAAAAAAAATCTAACTATTCACCTTTCTCATTCCTATTTAAATGTGATGATTTTGAGAAAATAAACATTTATTGAAAGAGTCCAAATTAAATTTTAAATTGGGTAAAAGGTATATAATTTTTTATATTTAGTATAATCTACTAATATTGATATTGGTAAATCTCTTTTTAAGTTTAAAGAGAGGATTTTGCACATATATGTTATTGTTACCTAAATAAGTTTTCAATTTGATGTGATAACATCCCCTCACTTTGGTATTAACATCAAACACATCCCCTCACTTTGGTATTAACATCAAAGATGAGTTAGATGTCATATTTTGTGGATTTTTTTTTGCAAGGAGTTCTACAATGATGACTCTAATAATTATGAGTCTTGATATTAGAGTGGCATATCTTTATATTGAGTTTTTTTCCACATTAGTATTTGTATTTGTTGTGATTAATTCCATTTGCATAAATATGTCGTAGTATAAATGTTTTACGAAATGGCTCTTTTCCAGTGATAGTTTTTAGGGACATTTGCCTGAAATCTGACGAGAAATTGTTAGATGCGCGGATTTGAGTGATTATTTATGTATAATTTAATTGTCCCTTGGCTTTTCCAGCATGTTGAACCCATCTTTGCATTCAAAAAATAAATTAAATAACAAAAAATAGTGATTTTGTACAAATTTATGTCACCAGATTACGGCAAAAAAAGTCATTTCGTATAATAGTTGGACAATGTGTTGGGCCCTTCGTTTTGATGGATAGAAGTTGTGCATGTCATATTGCATCTTCATTTTGGTAAACAAAAGTTGTGCAAGTTGCTAAGGAGCTGGACAACGGACTAAAGAAAGAAACAGAAAGTGGTTGGAAGGACAACGCAACATCATTTTTGAGGAAAGAGGTTGCAACAAGATCAAAAAGAAGAGAGAACTCTCAGGTTCTCAACCAACAAACCTAAATATCGGATTATATATATGAGATTGATATGATTGTAAAAGGTTGTTGTTTTTGTTGTTTTTGTTGTTGTTGTTGTTGTTGTCTAGAGTGTTGTTGTTGTTGTTGTTATTTTTTTTGTGACGAGAGTTATTGTTGTAATGTTATATACTGTTAGCATAGCTAATTTTTGGAGATCTGGGTAAGAACCATACTATCAATGTATCAGAGTTTTGTATCAGTCTAGATGTAAAGGAGCAAGAGATTGTAACATTGTCTCATATCTGATGAGGAGCATCCTCTGACTACCTATGTATAAGAATCAAGATGTGAAAAGAACTTGATATGTTAATATAATTGGAGGCCCAAAATTTGGATATATCTTGTGTATTTAGTCTTCTGAATGTATTGAATGTTGCTTTGTATTATCTTTTATGTCTGATATACTTAAATTGCTTCATTATGAATGGTGTCGCAACTCTGTTCTCTTTATTCTTAGTTAGGAGATGTCCAAAACTATTACAGGTTCAATCTATCTTGCACAAGACTAATATAAATCTTGATAGCTCAAAGATCTATCTAAATATTCTCCTTACCATTCCCTCTCTTTCTTGTCTCGGTTGTGCTTCAGGTGAGACTTCTTCCCTCCCGGGAAGATGAAAATGCCAGCACTCTAGACTACTTTGGTACCTTTTGTTGGTAACTTAAGAAGGACCTTGGTCTGATCACTTTTACGCCAAAAAAATGGTTTTGTTGCAAGGACATGTGTTTTAAAAGGGAACCTGTGAGGAGAATGCTTCTATGGATCTATAGATCTCAGATTCTGCAATGGTGGGAAATATATTGAGATGCCTTTATATGGAAGGAAGCGGAGTTGCAAGGTAAAAGCGAGAGGGATACAAGAGACTATATCTTTTATTCAGAAAGATCGAGTGACCAATATGAGATATTCTAGGTAAAATTCCCGGAAGAACTATTCCATTGGATAGATCGACTCTAAGAAGCTCCAAAATTCCAAGAATCTGTCAAGAAGACCTCTACTTGGGATACAAAGAAAATTGCAACACTTCATCAGCAGGATCACCAGATCACACGAGCAGTCGATTTATGGGTTAATATGACTCTAGAGGGATATATCATTGAATTTGCGGCTGAGAATCACCAATCTTTTTCATGAGCGGAAGAAATTTTCAAGAAAAGTGTGCACGATAGACTATTGAGGGAAATTCCCCTGTGGATCAAAGCATTCTTGATGGAGGAGGGGATGATACCTATTCCCTTGACTGAGATGGCATCCCAAACTCCTACGATTGGGGTAGGGTGATTTTGGGGTATGATCATGACCTGAGAAGGGGAAAGGGTTCTTTGGCAGATGGGGGAAGATCAAGAAACGAACGCAAGAAACGAGCGATCCTTAAGGAGAGCCACCATTGTTGAGAAGTGGTGGCACGAAAAGGTAAAGAAAGTAGTGAAGCAGTCTGAGGTATTGCAGAAAGAAATTAGATCAAGAGGAAAAAATGAAAGAAAGAAGGACGAGTTGAGAAAGGTAAGAAGACAAGAAAGACTGGCTATTCTAAGATTACAGCAAAGAGAAGTGCAGAGAGGAAGGATTCCCCAGATGGGTGGACGAGAAGAAGAGTGTGAAGAAGCAAGGGAATACGAAGCAGGTATGGACCTTACAGGAGATCAAGAAAATTCAACCTCGATATCAGGAAACATTGAGAATCAACAGATAAGACTTCTCTAGAGGAAGAAAATGAGACACCCCAAATCAAAGAAACTCACCCAGAAGTCAGTGGAATCAACCCTGAATCACCTATCCCCCAGGTGTCCACTATACTCGTGGTACATTCTACACTGCCTGTGTATGCTATTTATATTCTATCTCATCCAGTTAGTCATAATCAGTCTGGAAGTGTAAACGTTGGGAGGATATTGGGATCCCCAGGCATATCGCAACTAGGACCACTAGGTTTCATTCTAATAAGAGTAGTGAGACACACAATGGATGGAAAATGGGAGGATCGATTGTCTGATACCCAAAATTATTGGGTAAAGGGGATGAGGATGTAGAACAACATTGGTTCTTATGTGAGGCCATCTGAAGATCCAGAGGGACCCTCGATGCAAATAAGTTAGTAGAGTTTCAGGCTACCTTGAGGGGTCGTTCTCTCAAATGGTGCATGAAGGCTATTGAACCATGGGTTCAATAACAAGTGTTCACCCTTGGCCAAGTGTGTTTGAAGTTCATCGTCGAATTCAAAATACCTCAGTCATAGCAACAAGCTCTCTTTGAGTTGCGGGAGATTCAACAAAGGGAAGGAGAATCTGCCTGGGAGTAAAGTAAAAAATTTAAAGATGTTATTGGGAGGCTAGCACATCCAATTCACGAAGATCACCAGAGGGAATGGTACATCCAAGGATTACTACCTCTAACGATAATTCCTTTAACGCAACAACGGATAGCCACCTTAATAGGTGCCTTGAAACAATCGATGAAGATCTAATCCATGGCAGGTTATCCAGGGTGTCTGAGAATGACCATGCCTCCAGTTGATGCAAATGTGTCGCAACGACAGGGACAAATATCGATGCTAACGGAAAAGATCCAAGAATTAACTGCACCAAGATCAGAACGACCTCAGGTTTGGTGCACAGGATGCTACATAGAAGGGCATCTAGAAAATGAATGTATGTGCATGAGGGAAATGGGACCTCCTCACAATGAATGTATGTGCATGAGTTGGGCAAGTATTTGCAACTCCACCATTCCACACACTCGGGTTATACAATACCTTCTCAGGTGCTCAAGCATCTCAGACAACTAAGTATTGTGAGATTTGCCGGACACATGGGCATGCAACAAGGCAGTGTCCTATTATGCAGAAGTACACGACTGTGCCCAATACAATAGATTGTAAGTTATGTTCATCTATGACCCATGCCACAAATCAATGTAGAGCATTGGACACACTTGCTAATAGAATAGGCTGGACAACATTCTGAGTAAATGAAACCCCCCAAGGAACTGGAAGAGGCTAGGGAGGTGGGGTTGGAGGAGGAAGAAACAAAGGAAGAGGGTTGAGAAGATTCTACAATTGCAACAAACAAGGTTGCTTGGCCAGAGATTGTCGTCATCCAAGAGGACCATGGTTCTCTCATTGCAGGAATAATAGGCATCCAACTGAAGACTCCCCGTAATTGATCGTCAAATGAGAAGATCGAGTTAGTCAACGAGGATATAATCTCATAAGCTCATAATTGAAAAGGAGAATTGAGGGTCAACTACCTAAGATTAACATCGTTACACATGGAGGAGAAAAAACTGGGGTATATGCAGACAGTCAGCCCAAGATTCAGAAAGTTGTTCCCAAAGATGATAGGTATGACCCTGTGAAACAAAAGTTTCTTTTCAAAAATGCAATAGAAATATTAAAGAGTCCCCACTTTAGAAATAATGGAGAATCCCCCTGAATTCACCTCTCAACCTAAACTTGCGCAAGCCCCTACCTCACCACCAACACCTAGAAACTCTGCAATTCCTAGGGAATGCCCTGACCAGTCCCAAAGTGTAGTCAATCTCTAGTTTCAATTATTCTTTGATATCCTAGGGGATGAACAACTTACTAAGAAGTTGTGCAACACCCTGTACCTAATATTGGGATATGATGAAACCCCAGAAGCCATAGTAAGGACCAACCTCCCTAAGAAGAACACCCAAAGAATACAAAGAAGAAAGGTGTGAACAGGAAAATAATTTAGGTTAGAAGCCCAACTAGTTGATTTTGAAATCAAAGATGTCATGCTAGATTTGGGATCCAATGTCAACATCCAACCCAAAAAGACCTGGGAAGCTTTGGGAAAACCTCAATTAGTATATTCCCCCATCTAGTTGAGAATGGAAAACCAGCACTGCATTTTCCCAGTAGGAAGGCTGGAAAATGTGGAAATCGATGTTGTGGGAGTTAAGGCCACAACTGATTTTGAGGTAATTGAAATCATGGGAGATAAGGATCCCTACCCTGCTCTACTCAGGATTGATTGGGCATAAGATAATTATGTTATCATCGATCTAAAGAGGGACAACATGATGTTTGAAGAAGATGGCATAAAAGTAGTTCAACCCTTAGATCTAGGTTTAGGGCCTAGATTTATTGAACCAGTGGACCATAATATGGAATCAGATGCTCTTGACCAATTATACACCATAACAGCGGGAACAAGAATAGATTACATAAATCCCACTGTAGATGAATCGGTAAGTTAGAGAAGCATACAGTCTGCTGACGAGGATTCAGAAGTAGCGTTTGACAGTTGGCAACAAGATTCATATGAGTGATTCTCAAGGCTATGTGCAACTGTCAGAGCAACAAGATGGATTGGAAGTGAGGTCAAAGAAACCCCGACATATGATGGTATCTCAGAGGCACATAGTTTTCTTGCCAACATGGAAGAGAAAATAGTGACGAACCAAAGGATCTATGTTCTTGACTTAGCCTTGCAAGATACCCCCGCTAGATGGTGGGCCACCCATAAAGTCTCGATTATGGAGTGGGAAGACACAAAAAAATCCATTCGATGTCGATTCCAAAGTATGGATCAGCTGAAAGAAGAGATGAATATAAATCTTCAATATGTGCAACTGTTCGATGGAAGATCTAGCCCTAGAGTGCATATTGAACATTGCTTAGAGAAATAGAGAGTCGTGGAAATACCCTTTCACCTATGGGCTCAGGTATTTCTCCATTTGTTGGGTTCAATGGAGGGAGAAGGGGCTAATGAGGGAATGTTGAGGCAATTTCTCACAAAAGTCAGCAATATCTTGGGCAAGGAGGGGAAGTGAAATCGGGCAGAGTTTCATTGTTCTTATACTTAGATGTGAAATGAGACCCCCTTTATATGACAAAATGATGGTTATTCGATTGGGTGGCGGGATATAGCAGGTGGATTAGTTGGGAAACTACCCAATAGCCTGTAATCTCAACGAATTCCTTGCAACTTTTTACTTTTTTCAACTTTTGCAAGTATACGCGGGTTGTAATGGTGCAACATGCGTATGTATGTGAGCTGTAGTGGTGCAACAAGAATATGTACGTGGTTAGTAATAGTGCAGGGCACGTACATATTCAAAAAATTGGTTTTTTAAGAAGAACAACTTAGCAGTGCTTTGAAAAAAAATGCAAGTAAGAGGGTCAAGACCATGTATGCATGTGTAGAGAAATTTAGGGTTATAACATTGTTGAAGTATGTTGACTTCATCAAGGATGAGAATGTCAAAATCCAAAGGTTTCTAAGTGGGTTACCCTTCTATAGTGACAAGATACAATATGATAACCCCAATACTTTGGAGGATACCATAAGAAGGGAAAGACATCTTTATGAGTATAGAAAAGGAAGGTCAGTTTTCCAAAAGGCTTGGAATGACAAGATGAAATGGAAAAATGATCAAAGGAAGAAATGTTTTAAGACACCATTTTTCAGAAATAATTCCCAAGCAAATCAACAAGTCTAGTCAACCCAAAATGAACACAAGAATGAAGATTCATTTGGGAAAAGGCCAAGGAAACAACGAGTACAACGTTGAGGATGTGAGGAAAATCATTTATATAGGGACTTCCCTCACAAAGAATAAAGAATGAGGACTGTCCACAACATTCAAAAGACTGATTCAGTGGAAGACATGGGAGGAATCATGCCATGGATTTATGCATCCTTGGACAACAAGGAAGCTAAATATCAATCCCCCATGATTGAAGTGGAAGGTAAGATCAATAATGAACCCATACAAATTTTGACTGATTCTTAAGCTATCCATAGTTACATAATGTTAACATTGTTGAAAGATTTCAGTTGCAAAGAAGTAAGCATAAGAATTTTTGGTTAGTTCAGTTAGCCATGGGGGCTAGGAGAAATATCAATGGGATTTCGACCAAAGAGAGACATTGATTTCTCTATTGATTTAGTGTCAGGAATTTCCCCAGTGTCCAAGACACCTTATAGAATAGGTACGCAAGAATTGAAGGAGTTGTAGATGCAGCTGGAAGAGTTGTTAAAGAAAGGGTATATACGCCCAAGTGTGTCACCTTGGGGATCCCCAATTCTTTTTGTGAAGAAGAAAGATGGAACTTTAAGGTTGTGTATTGATTTCAGACAACTGAATAAGGTCACAATAAAGAACAAATATCCTTTTCCAAGAATTGATGATTTCTTTGATCAGCTGAAGGGTGCAAGGATCTTTTCCAAAATTGACTTGAGATTAGACTATCATCGAGTAAGGTTAAAAGAACAAGACATCAACAATAAAACATTCAAGACAAGATATGGGCATTATGAGTTCATGGTAGTGCCATTTGGACTATCAAATGCCCCAACCATTTTTATGTGTTTGATGAATGGAGTGTTCAGGGAGTACCTGGACAAGTTTGTAATTGTGTTCATAGATGACATACTCATCTATTCTAAGGAGGAAGAGGAACATGAGAAACATTTAAGAATGGTGTTGCAAGTTCTAAGAGATCATAAATTGTATGCTAAGTTAGGTAAGTGCATATTTTATCAAAAGAAGATTCACTACTTGGGGAATATAATTTTAGCAGATGGGATAACAGTGGATCCTGAAAAGATATAGGCCATTAGAGGATGGCCAATGCCAAAGAACATGATAGAGGTCAGATCATTCATGGGTCTTGTCGGTTATTACTAAAGATTCATAAAAGGATTCTCAAATATTGCAAGTCCAATCACTTCTTTGCAAAAGAAGGGAGTGAAGTTTGAATGGACTCCCAAGTGTGAAGAGAGTTTTCAACAGTTGAAAGAAATATTGGCAAGTTCACCAATCTTGAAGATTGCAGATCCATTTGAATATTTTGTTGTGTTCATTGATGCGTGAAAGGAAGGGCTCGATGGAGTTATCAGTCAAAAGGATCATGTGGCATGCTACGAGTCTAAAAAAATAAAAGAACATGAAAGAAATTATGCCACCCATGATCTAGAGTTAGCAACAATTGTACATGCATTAAAAATGTGGACGCATTACTTCATGGGTAAGAAATTCAAGCTAAGGATAGACCATTGTGGTCTGAAACATTTGTTTGGACAACCAACACGAAATGCTAGGAAAAGTAGATGGATGGAATTTATAAGTGAATATGACTTCGAAATTAAGAAAATAAAAGGAAAGGAAAATCAAGTGGTTGATGCACTCAGTACGAGAGCTCATGAAGTACATACTGCAACCATCATAATGAAGTACGAGAGCTCATGAAGATCAAATTATTGCAGCAACAAATTCAGATCAACATTATTTAAAAATAAAGAAGATATTACAACAAGGTAATTTTCAACAAAAAAATTAATTCTTATGAGCTAAAAGAAGATGGAGTTCTCGTGTACAAAGGAAAGGTATATGTGTCAAATTCCAGTGAGATGAAAAATGCAGTGCTGAAGGAAATGCATAATCTACCATATGTCGGGCACCCAAGATATCATACAACAAGTGCAGTTGTAAGAAGCCAATACTTTTGGCCGGGAATGAAACATGAAGTGGCTAATTACATAGCTAGATGTTTAGAATGCCAAAAAGTGAAGACAAAACATATAGACATCCAATAGTTTTGCAACAACCATTGCCCATTCAAGAATGGAAGTGAGAAGTTATCACAGTTTATTTTATTACTGAGCTTCCTAGAATAGTGAAACAACATGATTCCATCATGGTGGTGGTGGATAAATTGACTGAGACAACACATTTTATTCCATTAAATATTACCCATAAGACAACAAATATTGCATATATCTATACGAAAGAAGTTGCTAGGCTACATGGAGTGCCTAAAGAAATAGTTTCAAATAGGGATCCAAAGTTTACTTCAAATTTTTGGAAGAGTTTGTTCAAAGGATTTCGAACAAATTTGAATCTAAGTACAACGTATCATCTAGAGTTAGATGGGAAAACAAAAAGGACTAACAAAATAATTGAGGACATGCCTAGAATGTATGTGATGGATCAACCATCAAAGTGGGAAGATTATATTGATCATTTAGTTGAATTTGTCGACAACAATGGGCATTAGGCCTCATTGAAAATGAGTCCATTTGAAGCATTGTATGGAAGAAAGTGTAACACACGAGTGAGTTGGGATAATCCTATAGACATAGTAGTTGTTGGGACAATTTTTTTAAGGGAAATGGAAGAGCAGATAACAAAGATAAAACATAATTTAAAGGTTGCCCAGGATAGGTATAAAAGCTATGCATACAAGAATAAAGTGTTTATAGATTTTAAAGTGGGAGAACATGTGTTTTTGAAAGTAAATGCAAAGAGAAATTCCCTAATATTAGGAAGTTTCCCAAAGTTTTCAACGAGATATTGTGGACCCTTTGAAATATTAGAAAAGATAGGATCAGTTGCATACATGATAACATTGTCTGCATCCATGAGAGTGCATAATGTATTTCATGTATCATTATTAAAGAAATATGTGCCTGACCCTAACCATATAATTGATTGGAATGTGATCCACGCAGAGCACGAATGGGATTTCTGGGCGGAACCAACACACATCTTGGATCGGAAAGTCAAAGTTCTTAGGAACAAAGCCATAGGGCTGGTAAAGGTTCAATGGACCCGCAACAATTCTGAAGATGCTACATGGGAGTATGAAGAAAACATGTGAGTAGAATACTCGTAATTTTTTGACAATTTTGAAGAAAATGAAATGCAAGACTTCATTTTGAGTAGCTAGAGTTCCAGAACCACATCTCAGAGACCCATCCAACTTTGTTGGGGACCTTGATAAATGAATGGCTCATTCCTTGGGTCAACCTTGATAAACAGATGGTACATCCCTTGGGTTAGCCTTGATAAATGGATGGTGCATCCCTTAGGTTAGCCTTGATAAATGGATGGTACATCCCTTGGGTTAACCTTGATAAACAAATGGTGCATTCCTTGGGTCGACGATTTGAGAAGAGCATGAGATTATGGTTGGAACTGCTGCTGGAGTTGTTAAATTGTAATTTTTTTGTTTCTAAGTACTATGATGTAAATTTGCATATATATATATATATATATATATAGAGAGAGAGAGAGAGAGAGAGAGAGAGACGCATAGTTGTAGTGGAGGGGGATTGTAACATCCCCACTATAATCCCCAGTTTAATTAATTCTTGTGTAGATATAATGTGTGGCTACGACCAAAGTGATGTAATATGCAAATTGTATTTCTATGTTTTAATAATAAAATGTGATGCCAGCTACTAAGGGGACATGGACAAAGATGGGGGATGAATTAATCCATAAGAGAGGGGAGTGTCTAGGATAATGGCCAAGAGGGGCCCAAGGGTGAATTACCCATGTATATTAATCCAACCCATTTTCCTAAATTTTCTATTTGTATATGAACCTTCCAATTCCTGATTGAGTGTTCCCAAAGCCAATTATTGAATGCATGTAAGAGGGTGGGTGTGAGTGGTCACATCCCTAAGTTATTGGGCACATGGGGGTTGAGTACAATCAGCTTGGGGAAGAGTGTGAGTCAATAAAAGAAATCCAAAGAGAGGAAATTTGTATGGGTGTGGATAACAATTTTACACATTGCGTTTTTTGTGCATGAGGATCAAGGAGGGAGAAGGAAGAGAGCTTGGAGCTGGTGCACCCATGGATGGAGAATTCTAGAGAAAGTTGGAGCATATTTAGAGTGTATTGGAGCTAAAGACTAAAGAGAAAGGTTATCATTCCCGAAGAGTGAACTCCTGGGCAAGTTGCACTGTAACAACAAGTGGTTGTTGTTGGTTTGCTGGTAGTTTTCCTAGCAACAATTTCCCTTGAGTTCCCAACCAAGATATTTATGGTTACTTGTGCCAGAGAAACCCTGATAAATGAATGGGGCACCCGAGGGACTGAGATCAGTTAAGGGGTACATTCCTTGGGTTGGGAAGGTCAAGAGGAAGAGCGTTGGTGGAAAATCGAGATAGTTGTAGGAAGATATCAGTGGGTTGTGCGTTTTTTGAGTTGTGAGTGGAAAATAAGAGACCACCCTCTTTTGTGGATTACTAGCCTTAGCTCGGGGGTGACTAGCTGTTGAGATTTGGAACAATTAGTCTATGGTTGGGTGGAACATCTGTCCCAAGTAGCTGGTTTCACAACTCTTGTTTAAAGATAAGTGTTTTATCTTGTTGTTGAGTTATTTACATGTGTTATTGTTGTGCATGAACTCTGTATAAATGAGAATAATGTATATGTCTTAATGAGTCGATTACCTTCATTTCATGTTGATTATTAACATGTTGTAGATGCTTCTATTTTGTGGCTATAGATAATAGCTAAATTTGTTTTAATTCATAGCTGAAAGCTACATGAAATTAGTTAACTGTAAATGAATTAATTTAGTTAGCATAAATTTTGTTTTTATGAGTATTTCACACTGTAATGTCTCTCAGATGGGTTGGGGAATGTTATAGATGACAGGGTCCACGATCTTAATGGTAAGATATACCCTCTCCCACCAAGCATCATCTAACATTGTATCCTTGACCTTTTTTGAAGATGCTTGATCTGTTTTTCTCCAAAAAGACCAAAACTCTAAAATAACCATGGACCCAAGAGCGAGCTTGACCTCCCTCAACCTCTTAAGAATGATTAATGATGAGGAAAACCACGTATCTGCAATCTTCAACAATGATAGTTGTG
The DNA here is from genome assembly GCA_010110895.2 of Picea sitchensis. Classification (NCBI taxonomy): domain Eukaryota; kingdom Viridiplantae; phylum Streptophyta; class Pinopsida; order Pinales; family Pinaceae; genus Picea; species Picea sitchensis. The sequence continues at coordinate 36,323 of SNQJ01S0041356.1, read as the reverse complement.
TGTACTTTTTATAGATTGTGAGGGAATTGGTATGGTTTTATACAAAATTGCGGAAATGATGTGCATCCTTAATAATACTTCCAATCCATATCACATCCGAAGAAATGTATTTAAGTGATAAATTCAAGGAATGAAAAATGCAAGGTTTCCAAAATATTTGTGGATATATAGTTTCCACAACCATGCCAATGACCTTGCAAACATGTGCATTATCTGTAATGATTTGCACACAAGAATCAACACCTACATCTTCAATAAATTTAATGAACAACTCACCCATATAGTGTGCATCCTTGTATTTTCCAAAAGCATCCACCGCTTTCAAGAAAACTGGTCCATTCAAGGAAGACACCATGAAGTTGATGAGTGGATGACGTGTTGCATGTGAAACAATACTAACACTAAATGAGGGCCAAGATGCTTTAATAGGATCTAGCATTTTATCTGCCTGCCTCTTTTACTTAACCAACAATGTGGTTACAAGCTTCTCTGAACTAAGAGGCATGTAACTTGTTGGATCCCCTTGAGTTAGACCTTGACACATATCAATAAACAAATGAGACCGTGCAACATTAAATGAGATGAAGTTGAGATATAAAATAAACCCAATGGTAAGATCCAATTCATCTCTCCTCTCTTGCTAAAATATCTTGTCCATTGGATCCATTGCAGACCTCTTTCTTGTTGCTGCACTCCCACCCTCAAGTCGGTAATTCCTAGATGGTTTCCTCAAGAATGGAAGAGGATTCTCATTCTTATTTTTCCTAGATGTTCCTGCCACGATCCCCTCGCCAACATTGGCCTCTCTTTCCAGTTATCTTCATTTGGATGCACTCACTCCTTAACATGGTCCAAGTCCATAAGGTGTGCCCAACAAATGACCATTTACTCGGAAGTAGGTGCTTGTAAATTGATTCTTGCAAAAACTACATGTCCAAAGAATATTACCTCCCCCCTTTAACTTGGACCCGGACCCTTGATGTATTGTGACATACTTCCACAATGGATACTTTGATTCTTGAGCTTGTTGCTTTGCTAAAAAATGTGTTTTCAACATCTGAAATTGTTGTTGCAGCCCCACTTCCAACAGATGGAACACTAGCTGACCCTCTTGAAAATGAAGGAGAAGGGACGACATTAGTGGGGAAATCCATCCCTTTCTTTTGCCCTCTTCCAACTGCCCTTGATGATTGAGCCATGGTTGTTGTAGTAAAGTTCTTGGACTGTGTTGCTGTAGAAAATAACTTGAAGAACGGTGGACAAATCGACCTTCTTGGCACTTGGAATCCCTTTTCACACTCCACTAAAGCCCTTTGTTGCACTCTAAATCACTTGATGCTCCAACCTGTGTGATGAATGAGGCAAAAAAGAAGTGAGAAATCACTTTTATGGGTCATGGGCTCTCATTTCCGCGGGACACATGTCAAACAGGAAATTGCAACATGTCGTTGCAACTTCTTGTCAAACACTAATTAGGTCGAATCATGTCCGACATGCTGGACATGTGACATGAAGGGAGGGGTTTGGACGTGTCATGTGACTTAGCATGTTACCAAGAATTTGAGACTGTCTATGCTTATATATGGTGATGATTGTATTTATTTCAGTTGCATCATGAATTCTTTATTGGGTTTCCTGGATTAATCCAAGGATTCATTTTCCACTTTGCCTCTTATTCCTTTTTATGAATTTCCTATTTCATTCTTTAACTCTGCTTTTACTAAAAAAATGTTTTGTTTGAATATATTTGAAACTATGAAAGTATCCCACAAAAGTTGTCCGTGTAATAATTCGCCTTGGAGCAATGCACAAGTCGTTATCAATATACTAGGAAAAGTTCAAATGCTTAAGAGTTTGAAGGAGATATTAAGGTTAGACATTACATAAGTTAAAGACCATATGGCATAAAATACAATACAAAGGTGACCAAGGAAAATAGTTAATAGACATCAGCTATGGATTGCATCAGGTCAAGAATAATGTCTTTCTTTTGCACATCAATGTTCCTTGTCTACAAGGGGAAGTGCATTGTATGTACCCCTGATTGAACCATAAATGTTATATATTTCAGGTTTTTAACCCTTACTTCTTTTTAGAGGCAACGTCTGATTGAGTGTTTTGCCTCAATTATTTGTAATTATAATCCCCGAACTGAAAGGTTCTCTCCGCATGGAGGAGTTTTTTATCATTTGCGATCAGGATGTAAGCGACCCGTTCTTCTGATGTGTTCAAGATTGAAATAATTTTCTTTATCTTCACATGTTGCAATCTCCTCCTATCCTCAAATTTCTCTCCACTCAACAACCATGAGATGAATGAAAGCCAATTACAACATATGTTTCCCTAAACACACCTTTGTCTACTACATAAATATGCTATAAACTTATGCCAATTTTCGTTGAAGTTAAAATTTTAGAAAATTTCAACCAAAGAATAAGGAGATACCCAGATCTAAAAACCATCTAGATTAAAGTCTACAAAATAAAACTATTAACTTCTAAAACCTAAAACAGATTTGATAATATCCTGTAAACTACTAAATGTTGGAAACATAATCCATAGTTCGTATAACGATTATCATAGGCAGTAACAAAGACCTTGAAATATGAATCAAAAGTTATCCACATAAATACTAAATGTTGCAAACATAATCCATAGTTCGTACAACGATCATCATAGGGAGTACCAAAGACCTTGGAATATGAATCAAAAGTTATCCACAATGTATTTATGTGTATATTATCTTGAATAAAATTTACTGCACGCTTATTCTATTTCATGCGTCTAATAGTGGTATCGGACCTCTATAGTTCCTAGGGCCTATGGTAATTGTCCATAGCCATTGTATGGCATTTTCCTTCCATTCTGCATAAAGGGCCTTTGACCTAGCCTGCCAATATGCACTAGTCTCAGTCCCTCGAATACCATTGACATTCTTTATCCCTCCCTAGGCGTTATATTTTCTCTCACGGGCGCACGCTCAGAAACCGAATACTAATATGCCTACTGTTATCATTTGCTTTCAAGTCTGTCCTCAATGTACATAAAACGCCTCCTGGTTTTCCTGCCAGTACCTCTGCCTTCTTTGGTGAATTCTTTGTAAACGTTTCTCTGTATCTTTGGAAATTCTGCCATCATTTGTGTTTCTCTTCCCTCTGGTCGATTCTTTTTTTCAATGTGCATTTCAGTTGCACCTCTCAATATCCAGTCGGTTCAAGTTTACAGTGGTTTCCAGTTCCTTTACTCACAACATCCCTTTTAATGGATACGTTAACAACCTAGAGAATACCGAGAGACCAATAGAAAATACTGAGAAAAACAACTATTGCAGTCGACTGCCCACGAAACCCTAATTTGTTGAATTGAACTCGTGCCTTTCACTGTGGTATTTTCCTCATTTACCACTTGACTCCAAGGTTCCATTCCTTCGAGGTGCAACTGTTCGCTGGTACCATTCCTGGTATCACAGAGGGGCCTTCACGTTCTGATTGAGGAGCTTGGATTTGTTGTTGCAAAAGGTGTAGTCCCCATGCACGAAGTTGTATAAGAGATATCCCGATAGAATTGGATCCTCCCTTGCATAGTAGAACACCGCACTATGCTACTACTCTTGCCTGGGAACTTGCAGGTTCACATTGAACACTAAGCCCTCGCTCTTGGAATGCCATTCACATTGACATTTACTGGGGACGAAGTTGCAGTTGGAGAGTTTTAGGGCAAACCCTAATCTCTAATTCGTGAATTCTTTGCAACAATATTTGGGTGGAGTACTTGGAGTTGGATCCAGTTTAAGCGTGTGTTGTGGATGCCAAGGTTTTCGTTACGCTCAAGCACCAAGCGATGGGATCACTTGTCATCTCGGTGATTATCAAACGTGATTTTGCAAATATTTGAGTGGATGAGCCAAAAATTCTCGTTCTCTACAAGCAATACCTGTACAGTCAATTGAAACCACCAAGAAGAAGTCAAGCCATACAGTGACCGTAGAGCCGCCAAAAAGCAATTAATACCATACAATAGAAATTGCCAGTCCATACAGTAGCAACTAAAACCGTAGAATTTGTGTTTAATCAGTCGTATAATTCAAAATTTCAAGAAATTCTAAGGCCATACCACACTTAAAAAAAACTCAATCAAAATTGAGCATAAAAATACCCTACTCTCTTGACTAGAAAAATGTCTAATATAAAGTCAAGCAAGATTGGAGAGATTAGAAGAGCAATACAATCTAAATGCTACAAAGAATAATGAACTTAGGAGTGAATTTCAAAAGAAACATGACTAGTTATAGAAAGAAATTGATTAGAACCATAGTGAGTTGTAACAAGAAAAAACATAACTCAAAAAGTTAATTAACAAAAATCATGATGAACTTAAGGATCTCATTACAAATATTTTAGCGAGAGTTGGTTTCCTAGGCACCACCATCCCACAACCAAGTTCTTCAAGCACATCTAATCCACCACAACCAAACATGCCCCTTAGTGACTTCGCAATCACCAACCAATTTCCACTCTACACTAATCAACCAATTTTTATATATCCGATGAGAGCAAAACAAGGTTGATGGAAATAATAAAAGGCATGGCACATGGGAATATTTTGAAATCTATAATATTGATAACAATGATGAAAAAATAAAGTGCCTCCATGCAACTAGAAGGCGATGCATACAATTGCTACATGTGGTGGAAGAAGTCATTCTTTTCGATTATCTAGAATACATTCAAGGATGATTTAATTAAAATATTCCAAGGTATCAAAGAAGAAGACTTTTTTTATAAAACTCACTAGACCACAACAAAAAGGAAATGTTGACGACTTTACATGTGACTAAGAAACATTAGCTATGTGAATTCCCAAGATATCCACAAAATGACTAATTTGATCATATGTAGATGGACTAAAGCCACACATACAAAAAAAAATAAAACTACACGATATTATGACCATGGAAATAGTCATACGTAGGGAAAACGATGTTTTTTTTTTTTTTTTGAAAGGTCATCATTA
>SNQJ01S0041356.1:11395-24883 GCA_010110895.2 Picea sitchensis | reverse complement strand
AGAATGATGACCTTCCGATGCTTGATGTAATCGATTAGTTTGAGGGTTTGGGGAGCGGAGAAGCCAGTGAGAGCATTGAGGGAAATGAATGGTTCTACTTCGGGAGGGTCTGAGGGAGGGGTTATGTCAGTGGATTCAGGTGATTCAGACATAGAGGGAGTTTCTTCATCTTCTTTCAAAATATCCTCGGAGATGGCCATAAAAAGCTTTTGTTCTTTACACTTGTGGCCCAAGAAATATTTGTCATCATAGTTATAACAAAGGCCTTTGAGTTGGCCTTCAACCATTTTAGCCCAGGTCAATTTTTGGATCTTTAGTGGAGTAGAGGGAGAAGTGGGATTTACTAGTTTAGGGTGAGGGATGAAGGAGGGTTTGTGGTTTTGAGAAGATACAACTTGTTGTGCTTCTTTAGCTCTTTTGGTAGCCTCCACCCAAATCTCAAGCCGGGCCATGAGGACATGGGCCCAAATTTCATCCTTGAGGCCGTTGATAAAACACTCTCGGAAAAAGGCATCAGACATGCCCTCTGTTCTAAAAGCTAGGCGCTCAAAGGCAGCTATAAAGTCTTCCACTGTTCCTAATTGTTTCATCTTTTTCAAACGGCCCAAATGGTTGGTGTCAGTGTCAAAGCGTTCATAAAGATCTACCACAAATTGTGTCCAAGCAATATACCCTTGACGCAAATTTTTTCTCCATTGCCACCATTGCCAACGTTCTTGATCTAGATGGAGAACACCATATCAAAGTTTGGCCAAGTCATCTGTAATGTTGTATAAAGAGAAGTAATGTTCCATTTGGGTTACCCAACCAGTGGGGTATGAGCCATCAAATTTGGTCACATCCACCCATGGAAGGCGTAGGTCACGTTGAAAGTGATGGTTTTGCAAGGTATGGGAATGAGAGGAATGGTCACCTTCAGTATATGGGGGTGAGGAAGAGGAAGGGTTATCTGTAGGGATATGCAGTTTGGTGTAGAGTGTCGAAAATACTGATTCAAGCTGTGTGGTGAGGTCTTGTTTGATTTTTCATATTGAGGACTGCATGGTTGTATTGATGGCGGTGACATTGGCACTGAGTTGTTTCACTTCTTGTTGGGTCTCAATGAGACCAGACTGCAAGGTGTTGAAGCGAGCTTCCAAGTCTTGGCTACGAGTATGGGCCATGAAGATGGGGTAACTAAAAAGGGGTGGGAGGGGTAAATTTTTTTTTTCGAAAAATGATATGGATGAATGTGATAAGGGTGAAGAGATGAATCCAATGGAATAGGGCTGCAATAATGGTGAAAAAATTTCCGGACTTTTTTTTTTTTTTATACATCCGATCTGAAGAATACTGCAGAGAGGAAATGCCCAAATGCTTAACCAGAAAGAAATGTGTATTTACTTGGCAACCTGAACACAGTTGCGCGGCAATAGATCTTGTCTGTTTTAATTTGTTTATGTTTCTGTCCCCAAGGGTTAGGTATTCAAGGGTTCTATAGACAAGGGTTTGCCCTGTGCTATAACTCTCTGATATACGTGTGGGGTCCAACAGTAGTACTCGGCCCAATATCTCAGGGCACTAACTAAGGAGGATAGACCGTACGCTTAGTCGTACTACTCGACTACCAAAGTACTAGAGAGTATCTTCCCGAGTGTCGTTCTCGGTGACACTATAACAGTCAGGTGACCGATCAATTTATCTAAAGCGGGCTTCAGGTAATCTAGGTCGATTTGTACACAAGTTTTATCTGATGCGCTACCACTCGAAGGGGTACCAACAAGGGTTACAAGGGTGGCTAACAGATGTGAGCTTAAGTACCACTTGTATTTCCCGCGTGTATGAATCCCTCAATCGTGGGTTTATGCGCGTAACAACATATATTTGTGGCTTAAAGACACCAGAATATGTCTCTACCCTGAAAAAAAATTTAACCCACACTTTCTGCAGAGGAAAGTGCTCTGATACCACTTGTAATATACCAGATGTAAAATGTATGCAGAACAGAAATAAAATGCTAGTAATGGCAAAATAACAACAATATAACCAGAACATTCACCACAATAACACTGAAATGATATAAGAATAACAACAAAAATAACACTTTGAATCTGAAAGCAATGTTCACGGGCCTCTTCGAGGCGGAAACCTCCAGTTGAGCAGAGCTCTATTACAATAATATCCAAACTAGGGTTCTCATACCCTCGACTCCTATTTATACTAAAAAGAAGCATCTAGAAGAAGATCCTTCTAGAAGTGGAAGCTTCTATTAGGTCTTCTTACATTTGCCTTATTCTATTTTATTGAAAGGCCTTATTAATATTGACCTTTATTACATCCGAATATATTTTTCTACCTATGTGCGGGTTAGGACCCTAACAATGCCCAACTTTTGGTAGGTGGTGGCGAAGTCAAGGTCTGTCTCATAGAGGTGGGGTCATCCGGAGGTCTCATGGCTGCAAGAGTCTAGCACCGTGGTGAGTGTCACAACTAGAGATCGGATGAGGAAATCAACGACTCGATTGATACTTCCTGTTTTATACTTGATGTTGAGGTGGAACTGTTGCAAGTATGTGGACCACTTTTGATGGCGATCATTTTGCAATTTTCCTTGTGTTTGCATGAACTGCAATGGCTTATGATCAATGTGGATGACTATCTCCTTCCAAAGAATGTAATGCCTCCACTGGTGGCAGGATTGCATAATGGAGTACATTTATTTGTCGTAAGTAGGGTACTTATGAACAACATATGATAATATCTCATTATGATAGGCCACGGGGTGGTCGTGCTGAGTGAGGACTGCGCCCACAACATAGTATGAAGCATATGTCTCAATATCAAAGGGTCGTTGCAGGTTCAGTGATGAAAGTACTAGGGATGAGCACAAGAGTTGCTTCAAATCATCGAACACTTGTTGTTGGGACAGGCCCCACACAAAGTTTTCCTTACCACCACCCCTACTTACTTGGCTAAGGTCCCATGTAATATGGGAGAATCCCAACACGAACTTGCGATAGAAATTGGCAAGGCTTAAGAAGCTTCGAAGCTCAGTGAGTGTGGTTGGGGTTGGCCAGTCACGGATGAACTAGATCTTGGTTGGATCCACATGCACTCCATGTTGACTAATGATGTATCCTAAGTACTGGACCCTTTCCATGCTGAAGAAGCATTTTCCCAAGTTGGCATATAGCTTGTGCTGTTGTAGGGTGTGCAGAACCTGTTGAATATGCTGCAAGTGTTCCGCCCAAGTCTTGTTGTAGATGAGGATGTCATCCATATACACCACTACAAAATCATTGGTGAAAGGTTGCAGGATATCGTCCATCATCCTCATGAAATTTGTTGGAGCATTTTTCAAACCAAAAGGCATGACCAACCATTCAAAAAGACGTTCTTTTGACTTGAAGGCAATCTTTCATACATCTGTTTGTTCTATTGGGACCTGGTGGTAGCCAGACTTCAGATCAATCTTGCTGAAGTATTTGGCCCCCTTGAGTTGATCAAGGAGATTGTCGATTCAGGGAATCGGGTACCGGTTCCTGATTGTGATTTTATAGGGCCTGGTAATCAATGCAGAGTCATAAGGTCTCGTCTTGCTTCTGCACTAGCATGATTGGGCTCCCACAAGGCGATGAGCTAAGATGGATGTGCCCCTTGTGGATAAGTTCTTGGATATGTCGCTTGATCTCCTCATTCTCTAACACAGAGTGACGATAGATTGTCCCATTGGGTAGCGGTGCATCGGGGGTCAGATCGATGGGATTCTTGACCTGACAGTGTAGAGGTACCTCGATAGGTGAGGATAAGATATATTTGTATTCTTCCATGACCTTATCCACTTGATTCTGTTGTGTGGAGAATTCGACCGCAAAGGCCCTAGATGTGGTTGCAATATTTCGCTCGCTCTGAGAGTGAATCACGAAGAAGCCAAACTTCCTGGTCTGAGAGATGACCTTCCTGCATTGCTTGGTAGAGATCAAGGAAATATCACTAGGTGGGACTGCCTCAGGTATCCTATACAATTTCCTGTTCAAAGTAATAATAACACTATGAGGCCTAGACTCATATACATCATGACATTTCCATAAATAAGGTTGGCCCAAAAGAACATCAAAAAATTCGAGAGGAGAAACATCACACAATACCTCATATTTGAAAGGCTTGATGTCGTACGATAAGAGACATTGTTGGTTGATAAGAAGATCGCTCCTTGGCGGAGCCATCCAATGGTGTAGGGTTGCGGGTGTGGTGTTGTCGACAGGGCTATTCGCTTGACGATATCTGTTGAGATGAGATTCTTCTAGATATCGCTATCAACGATGAAGTGCAACAGGGTCCCTTTCACCCACATCTGTGAATGAAATAGACACTTTCCTTCCTCTAGCTCATCTGGTTCATCGAGTTGGATCTTGGTGGTAGCAACACTAGCATTGGGTTCCACATCAATGATCTGTCTCCCCGTTTCTAGTTCTAACTCAGAGTCGGAACCTACATCTGAGTCAAAGGATTTCACCTCAGCCACCAATGACTGCTTTGAGCGGTAATCAACAATGTTATGTCAAAGGATTTTATGGAATTCACACCACTTCCCAGTGTCTTTCTTCGTCTTTTTGGTGTCCTTCTTTGCTTGCGGCTTAGATTGGTTGTCCTGAGGCTGTCCATATTTTCTCTGTCCTTTTTTTCTGCAGGTTGGGGATGCCCTTTCCTTGCTTTTGCTGTGAGGGGTTCCCAAGACCAAATTGACGCGTCTTTTGTTTAATCTTATGCTCGATTTTGACGGCATATTGATAGGCCGCACCCAAGGACGAGATGTCTAGAAACTCCATTTCTACCTAGATGTATCTATGCAGACCACCATGATACTTGAGCACTAGAATTCGCTTAGAAGATTTGATACCCAGCTTGGTGCACAAGGTGTGCAAGATATTTGTGAACTCTGGTACTGTTTGGTCTCTTTTCTGCCGCAGTGTGGTCCATTTTGTATACAGGTCGTCATAACTTCTAACAGGGTAGTATTGTTCCTTAATAACATCCTTGAAGGACTCCCAGGTGACTACGACTGTCAATAACGAGGGTTCCTCTATTTCCTTTTTCTCACAGAAAGTCCCCCACCAATCTTTGACATGGGGAACGACTTTGAGGAGCACAAAAGTAATATTTTCTCTGTTCGAAAAGTTATGCACAGAAAAATACCCTTCTAGTAGATTCAACCATTTGTCTACAACATCTACGTCTATCTGACCTTCAAATATAGTAATATCAAAGTTGATTTGTACCTTGAAGGGGGTGGCACCTCCACTCGAGGAGGATGCGTCGCTTGTTGGTAATTGTCGAAGGATTTGCGCAAAACTATCCATCATCTCATTCCTTTGTTGTGTTAGGGCTTCCTCGAGCAACATTTTGAAAGGATCTCTTGTCTCGTCGTCTTTATTTTCTCTCGCAATGAGAGGTCGCTTAGGTGTGTGAGAGATTTTTTCCTCAAGAGAAACAAACTCGAGACCCAATTCTTTGTACCCTAACCTCGTCGGGGACATGCATTAAGAACGACAAGGAGTAGACCACTCTAATACCACAAATCCGTATTTTATGAACAAAAAGAAATGAATGCAGATTATTATTATTCTTAACAGAGAAACACAAGAAACAATAACATAAATACAGTAAAAATGGCTTCTATTCAATAAGGAAATATGTTGAAACTGTAAAATGCAGACTGGAACAAGCTTGCTAGAACGGTGGTGGCTTATCTCTTAGAAGAGATGTGATGGTTGTGCTCATTCTCTTACAATGAGGCTCTCTAAGCCTTTTTACAATAAACAAGAATGTCAAAACCCTAGACATCTAAAAGCCTAAACCTAGGAGATGAAGCGACAAAAGTCATGTGGGCCTCGTTGGGGTAAGTTAGTACATCAACTTCCCAGGGTCGTAACTTTTGCATACGATCTTCATTTTAGGCGCACGATATCCCATTGGAAAGGTCTATCTGAAGACTACACATGTTGCCATTAGAATCTGACTTCGTCTATAGTTTGATTGTGGTGAGCCCTAAAAATGTTGTTTAGAGCCTCAAAACAACCCCAAAAGTCCGGGACCAAAAAACAAAAATAAAAATTGCCAAACTAAAAAAATGCCAAAATGAGCCTGTTGGAATAGGTGGTAGGCCACCAACATCCATCTGAATCAGGAAAGAAATAAAAGTTATATTGTTTAGAAAGAAAAAATTGTCTACTAAAAGAATTCACAAATATCATGCTTCCACTACAAACAAGCTTCTCAAATATTCAAAAACAAATCTAAAATCAAGATGAATCTCCACAAGAAAAGAAAAAATTCATCCATAATTATTTTGATGACAAAGCATATTTAAAGGGAGAGCAATGTTATTTACAAAAATAATAGGAATAAGACCAAAAATAGGCTAGGTTAATAATAAAGAAAAATAGTAAAACAATACAATACTAAAATACGTGATTAATAGTAGTTAATAAAAAGGTCATACCTTTCCATAAGCGTACCAAGGCACCTCCTTATATTTATTTGGGCCTTCATTTTGTAAAAAGGTTGCCTTTTATAATTTATTCATATTTTTGTATCACATTGTATTTTTATTGTCTCAAAAGTTCATGCGCTGAATGCTCCAAAATATGGATCGCTTAATGCAAGAAATGAAGTTACGTCTAAACATGGATTTCAAAACATTATCTTTGAAACTCAAATAATAAAAGGAATTCTAACAAACAGGAACAATAATCCTTCGTGGAATTTAGATAGATAGTTGGATTGGGTACAACAACCCAACAATTTTTTTGAGGAAGTGAGATTCCAACATGTCACTAAAATATGAAGGAAATCAAGTAGCAAATACATAAAGAAATATGGTAATCATAGAGGGTGTAGTATCTCAGAAAAATGATTTACTTTGGAACTTCAAGAGGCACTAAAATATGAAGGAAATCAAGTAGCAAATACATAAAGAAATATGGTAATCATAGAGGGTGTAGTATCTCAAGAAAAATGATTTACTTTGGAACTCCAAGAGGAGGGTGATTGGAAGGAAAAATTGAGTGAAAATTATAACCAACCTCTCAAGGGCTCAAACATTTGACACTGCTAATCTTAACATTAGATTAATCTTTTTAATCCAACCCTTATTAAGTTTGATAACACCTTACAAGCCTAGGTTATTAAAATGATCAATTTGAACCTATTAAAATATCATCATTTTGCAAGGTGATCAAGATTGACAAAATATAAAACTTTAATAGCACAAGCCTTTCACAATAATGTAGTGGAGTTGTTTGATTAGTTAAGGAAGATATGGATTAATCGTGTGTATCCTATCTGCCCCAAGCATGTTTGGACCACTCAACAATATAAATGAAAGCTAGAGTAGATAGGCAGAAGAGGGAAGAGTATCATATTTGAGGATAGAGGTTGTTAGGTTCTCCTAGAAGGAGGAAGTTCAAGGCCTCACATGGGGAGTCCAAGGAAGTCTTAAAAGAGTCAAGTGGACAAACCATTGACATAAGAAGAGATTCACACTTAGGGACTTACATGGGAGAAACAAGGCATATCCTAAAAGGGAAACCTATGTTACATGCATATGATAGATATTAGAAGAGCTCACAAGGAAAGAAATCGAGAGATCAATTCACAAGACCCAGTTAAATTAAAACCAAGAAGAAATAAATGTGTTCTTAATGCTAAATTAAATAGGTAAGTCCATGAAGCATGCACTAGTGGAGTTGTTCGAGGAATTAGTTGTTCCCACATACAAAGAATTATGTACAATGTTTTAGTCAAAGAGAAGCTACTAAGAAATGGTACAATGCAACTCTTGACCATGCACACCCATACCCATTAAAAATAAGTAATATAAATTTCTATTGATAAGGTTTCATCTTGTGAAGAAATCATGTACATATAGCACATTATAGTTCATTATTTTGGAACACTTAATTCTTGTCTAAAGAATCTAGTTGAGAATTCAGCCAAACAACTTGTTTAACTTCTGTTTCTTTTAATGGACCTTTGATTCTCGAAATCTAATAGATAACTTATCCAAAAGTGGGTGCACACCTTTAGAAAGCAGGTTACCCATGAGCAATGATTCTAGGCTCAATTTTCTCCACTTTATTAGAATCTGTATTCCTCCTTAGAGAATTTCAAGATACACCAACCACAAAGTTTCCTTTTCCAATTTATGTGAAACACAATCATCGATCTCTTAACCTCCACAAGTGTATCTCTTTTGAGAGCCAAGCTATCACCAATTACTCGACTTGTTGAAACCTTCTCTATAGTATAGATTAGTTGTTTTGTGTTCATGACATTAGCATTTAAAAAAACACACACCAAAAAGAAATAATAACAAAAATGGATATTATTAAGAATACTATACCAAAAATTTCTTGCAACATTTGTAGACGTTCCACATGGAGGAGAAATCATAACAAAAATGGATATTATTAAGAATACTAGACCAAAATATTTCTTGCAACATTTGTAGACGTTCCACATGGAGGATGAGACTCTAGCAACATAATATGTTCCATATTCAAGGTTAGGAGTTTTAGTTTAGAATAATATCACATCACTAAATTCATCTTTAAAATATACATTTAGCATTTTAATTGTTGTTCCAAGTGGAATACTCCACTTGTGACATCTTTAATCATCGTCAAAATTTAATCATGCATGTGGATGGATAGTCATACGCATGTACAATGATATGCTCCCAAGATATTGTTTTATTATAGATTATGCATATACCTTTATATGTTTGTCATTAAAATCTTGTGGCAGTTAGTTTCCAATGGGTATAAACATAGTATCCATGTATAAAAGAGAGAGGGTGTATAAATATATGGATGTGTTTGTCATTAAAATCTTGTGGTAGTTAGTTTCCAATGGGTATAAACATAGTATCCATGTATAAAAGAGAGAGGGTGTGTAAATATATGGATGGTAGATGCCAAAGGTGGCTTGCTCAATCGGTGAAAGGAGTTGCTAATGTAGCCTCCATGAAGTTTTAAGTTTTACCATCGACACAATTTAAAGCTTCCAAGCGAAAGTTTCAAGTTTCACCAATGACACCATCTAAAGCTTCCAAGTAGACTCTAGCCCTGTGTTGGATTATGTCTCCTTCAGGGTTACGATGTAATTAACTACTCATTTGAAATAATTGAAATATAATCACTAAACTTGTTATATATTATAATGATTATTTTATTAATTAATAATATAATAAAATGGAAATAAGTAATATGTAATAAATGATATTAATGTTAAATATAACTATGAAATTAGATGAATGGTTTTTAATGGGAATAATTGAACTTACTATACACACTTTATGTATTTTTATATACATTAATATAATACATCTCTCATCCATACTCTCTTGCTTGTTTCTCATATTCTCCATAGCCATGATGATTGTGTCCTAGGAAAATATCAAACATTGTGTCAAGACAAAGTTTGTTACACCACACACATTTGAAGAAACAATTTAAAAAATATGCAGGACTTGTACAAATTGAATTGTATGGCGAATGGTTGTTACCTTGAATTTGTACGACATCTGCACAGTGGTCTGAATCAGTATTGCGACCCAAAAACAAATTTGTATGGCTACTACATTTGTTATACATGGAGTCTCTTGGTGAAAAATAAAAGTACAGTGGCTCAATTCGTACGACATCTGGAAAAAAAATTGTACATCTCAACAAATTATTGATACAGCTATGAATTGTATGTTAAATTAATTTTGTACAACAAACAATCATACAGTGCTTCAATTTGGTGGTTGAGAGTATGGATTGTATAGTAGTTTCTCAATTATACAGTACAAATAGAGAAAGAATTAAAATCAAAAGTGTATGGTGGAAGTAAATTTAACCTGTAGAGATGGTACTACAATTCAAAACGTATCGTAGAGAAAAATAATTTTTTATTGAATTTTTAAAGGGGTCATAAATTGTTTTTATGAAAGCATAAGGGTTTATTCTTTTAAGGAGTTATAAGTGTCTTTTTTAAAGCGTTATAAGTGTTCCTGTTATTTTTGGATTTATAAGCATTTTTTCTTTAAGTTATAAGGAATATGGCCACTATTTATAATTTCATGATACTCGAGTCTCATAAATTAAATGGTAAAATTTTTTCTTTCCTGGAAACAAAAAATGAAGCAAATTTTGTCTTACCATGATCTCTAAGAGATCATAACGGGGACAACTCTGAAACCAGACCCATGACTAATGACCATAAAAAGAAAAAGAAAAATGCAATTCATTTTTATTAAGTCTCTACTCTTCCTGAAGTACTAAGCTTACAACGTCTTCAAATGTGGTAGTTTTATTTCAAGAAGAGATACAAAATGAAATTACAAAATGTTGATACTCATCAAGAGGCTATTAAACATAATGGTGACGAATTCCTTATCTTTAATGTTTGAGTCGAATCAATCCTCGATAATTCATTTTTTTCAGTCCTTGCAACTTCTAAACATGATCTATAATGGAATATGAAGTTACCATATACCAACTAATTAATTTTTTTTTATCGAAAATAAAATTTGAAGTTCATTTAAAGTTTCATACAGATTGTTTAACTTTGTACAAACCTCAAGAGCAATGGTAATACCATAAATGTGAGGAATAATATCATCCTCCAATGTAAAGGTAAGAAGAAGTTTTTTCAACACTTTCTCCCTGTGATAATGAGATTATTCTTCTTGGTGATGACAATGTTCATGAGGTACAAAGAAGAGGTGATGTACCCATGCAAGTTTCTAGAGATTGCATCAAAACCATACAAAATGTCTGTATGCTCATGGCTTAGATACAAACTTGCTTTCAGTTAGTAAAATAATTGATGAACACTACATTGTTGTGTTTGATAAAAAGCAGTGTTTGATTAAATATCATAACAACAAAATTATTGTTAGAGGATTGTGATGTATTGATATGTGCAGGTTTGATTGTATTCCAAAGAAAAAAGGAACCTTTTTTACATGTTCTACTTTAGAAAATCAATTATGGCATGAAAGAGTCGGTCATCTTAATTAATTTTATTCAAAGTTGATTCATAAACATAATTTGGTGAATGAATTGTCTAACATTGAAGAAGATTAAGGTGTATGTGAAGTATGTTTGGAAATGAAGCAACATCGATTCAAATTTGACAACAACAAAACCAAGGAAACTTAGGTACTTCAATTAATTCATAGTGTTGCTTGTGGTCCAATGAGAACCCAATCTCTTGGAGGTGCTAAGTACTTTGTCACATTCATCGATGATTTTTCTAGAAAAATGTGAATATATTTTTGTAAGAACAAATATGGTGTATTTTTCATTTCTAAGAATTTCAAGGCTATGGTTGAAAATGAAAGTGGTCAATGAAGTAAGGCATTCATGATTGATAAAGGAGGCGAGTATGAATCATGTGCATTTCATGATTTTTTCTATCATCATGGTACTAAAAAAAAAACTTATATTACCAATGTTAGGATATTTAGACACTTAGGAGTTAGTTAAGAACTACTTGGTCTAATGNATGATTTTTTTCTATCATCATGGTACTAAAAAAAAAACTTATATTACCAATGTTAGGATATTTAGACACTTAGGAGTTAGTTAAGAACTACTTGGTCTAATGTGTCGTTAGGTAAACATGTGTTTCTTTAGTATGAATTAGTATGCATTTGTAGTTAGGACATCCGATGGTCATGATATGTTCCCAACATAGAGTGATTCGACGGTTCATACTCTCCTCAATCTTAACGACCATTGATCTATGGCTTAACACCCGATTGATCCATGATCTCTATTTAAAGATCATGGAGGGTCATTTGTCGATGATCGATTGTGAGAAAATCTCTTGTAAAATCTCTCAGTAATCTTTTTCTTTTTCATTAATAAATTGCTCCAAGTGGCCACGTTGGCTGGGGTCGTGGATGTTTCCTCGTAGGGGTTTTACCACGTGAAACCATCGGTGTGTTGATCTTTGATATGGTTATGTGAGTGGTTACTGAGGTGTTCGTCCTTTGTTGTCGAACATGGTATCAGAGCCTATTTGAAGACCCGCTCCTGTTGTAGATCAAGATCGTGAAGCCGAGTTGCCTCATCTCCATTTTCTGTCATTTCTGTACATTTCTAGGTTAAGAGGACTATTCCATTGCGTCCGAAGCACTCATTTCATTTAGGAACACTTTTCGTTTCACTCGAAAAGGTTTCTATTTGCCCAAGATACGACCATTACAGTCATATTCGTAGGTATAAAGCTTGATTACGCATTTTTTAAAATCTTGCAGAGTAGTATTTTGGTTTTATTTTGGTTTTGTATTATTTATTTCCGGGTTGCTACTCTTTTAGATATGCGTATTCTCTTTGCCCCGCGCCCTATGCGATCTCAAAAAATCAAAAACATATAGGAAAATGTGCATCTTTCGGGTAAGCTAACCGAGATCTAACCCGTGTTGTCATCAAGAAGTGGAATTTTTTTCTTCTGTGAAAAGAGTTTTTTTGAGCACGCTCTCTAAGGCCGACAACAACAACAACAACAACAATCTTCCTTCTGAACATTACAATATATTTTGATAGACCATTTGTTTAAAAATTGCCTAATTAAGTAAGAGGTCTTGAGTTCAAGTCTCTCTTTTGTTACTTTTTTTGAAAAAGTTCATGCTAAAATTGTAAAGTGTATTTCACTTCAAGTATAAAAGTGAATCACTATAAGTAGCTTTAATATTTTATTTTAGAGTTATTTATTTTGCATGCAGCTTTTCTGTTATAAAGTAACTTCATTGTAAAAGTGATCCCCACTTCTCTTTATAAAAGGGGGTCACTTCATAAAGCAACTTACACTATCACGTGGTCATTTGGTTACCGTTTATGCCTTTTTTTAAAAGAGCATAACTCTCACATTTGAAGTCTGTTTTCGGTGCCATTTTTTTTTAAACCGCATAACGTTTCAAGCTCTTTCCATTCAGATCATCAGTTTCAATTTTTAAATCCATATTATCTGCATATTTAATATGACTTCTACAAGTAATGTCTTGCTTACTAGCACCAACTACTTCCAATGGAAATCTCATATGGAATATTTATTAAGAAGTAAAGGCTTGTACCGGATTACCTTGGGAAAGGAAAAAGCACCCATTGATGATGATAAGAAATCCAAATGGGCTAATAGGAGTGGCGAAGCACGTGGACTAATCAGAATGTCCATCTCCCCTGATTTAAGGTTCCAGCTTAAAGAAATTGATGACCCCAAAGAAGCTTGGGAAAAGATTGAATCTATGTTTGGTAAACTCAATATTATTCGAGAACAACAGTTAGAAAATCAAGTACTGACCTTGAGTCCGAGTGATTTTTCTTGCCTTGGAGACTATCTATCTAAGTTTAAAACACTCATAATTTTATGTGAAGAATGTGAGATAAAAATGGAGGAAGAGTGTTGCATCTATCTTATTCTTTCTAAGCTAGGTAGTGCATATTTTGTGTTTGT
>SNQJ01S0041355.1:2473-44980 GCA_010110895.2 Picea sitchensis | reverse complement strand
AAGGTAGAATGGTCGGGGGGGTCTGATATTACCTGTCGATCGTAGATATGAGCATCGTTTGCTCATTCGTTGATCTAGGTGCACCATTTAATCATAGAGCATGAATCACATTACATTGAAAAATCTTAGGATAGCGTTATTCTGTGGGTCTTTTGCACTGCTTCTTTCCATTTTTCCACCAAGGGGTTAGAACACAACCTTCTAACATCAAAACAAAGAATCTCAACCAACCTTATGCTTATTTTATTGAAATAAAATCCAAACTAACTTATGTCCTAATATATTTACCTAACACATTTAACCCAGATTAGGTTGTTGGGATAAAAATTACTCTACCCTGGGGCTATTTGATCAAGTTTAAACAGTTTGATCAAATTTATTCACTAGCTAATCTAACTAACTTGGCTAAGATTAAACAGTTTAGCCAAGCTTTATTCACTAATCCTATCAGCATAAATTCAAAACACTTGACCATGGTTAGACTATATGGATCAAGACATTCTTATTGCATGGGGTTCATCATTTTTTTTTTATACCCTCTTTTATTCTTTTTCTTTTTCTTTTCTTTTCATTTTCTTTCTTTTCCTTTTTATTTTATTTTCTTTTTCTTTTCTTTCTTTTTCTTTTCTTTTCTTTTGTAAATTATTTGCAGAATGAAATATTATTTACAACCAAAAATACAACAAGAGTAAAAAAAATTCCAGTCACCAGTTGATCCTATTAAACATAGGGTTATAACAGAAGGTAACCCCTAGAGGAAGCTACTTGGAGAAGTATAAATAAGAGAGAAAGTGTCTCTTATGAGAAGAATATTTTGAGTATATTGAAGATCTATTTTTGGTGAAAGTTTCATTTCAGGTACTCATGGACACATCAGAAGTTCTGCAAATCTGAGGTAGCAAGGAAGTTTGACGGAGAAATTTTTGGAGGTTCAAAAAACCCTAGTTTTTTTTAAGTTGTACACGGGATGCATTGATCTAGGCTACATACATATGTGGGATGCAAAAGGCCAGGGCACATATATTTGAAAAGGCCAAGAAAATCTTGTGTAGATGTTAGTGCCAGGTTTCTGAATTCTGAAGCAAGTTCCCAGAATATCATTCTATAGGTTCAGATCTGCTACAGAAGTTATGGTATGGTTATATGTTGTCTTGATGCTTATATTTACTCATGGTATGGTGAATGCTTGAAGCATTCTTTGTATGGTTTTATGATTTTTGGATATGGTATATGTTGGTTGGTTGGTTTAGTGGTTATATTCTAATATGGTTGAGGCATATATATATTATGTGATGGTGTGTGCATGAGGAACATGCATAGGTTGTTGGATGGTATAGATTTGTTTTTGGTTGGGATGGTATAGGTTGTGCAGTGACAGGTTGGTTGTAGTGATAAGTTCCAAGTGGATGTGACATAGGAAGCAAGGGTTTGAAGGGAAGAAGTTGTGAAGTTTTAGAAACCCTATCTTTATGAAGGTGTACCCAGGCTGACAATGGAGGATGTCATGTACAAATGTGTGTTTCAATATAGACAAGTCACTTACATACGTGTGTTGTGGTATAGACAGGTCACGTACCTGTTGACAAAAATGGTTTTCTATATACAAGTTGGGTCTTGTACTTGAGGTTTGGATTCCTTACATATTGGTTGGTGTTGAGATACCCAGGTTGGGTCTTGCATTGAGATTCAGTGCTCTCTTGGAGTTGATGGTTTTTTTTTTCAGTTGGTGTTGATAAACCCTAGGGATTGTAGTCTCTTGTAACACATAATAAAAAAGAAATTTACAGATAATATCTAGTGTTCTTTGTGTTCATTATGGTGATGGTTTAATGTTCTCTATTGTTCATGAATGTTGATATATGCAAGTAATCAATTAAGAATGAATGATAATGTTTGAAGGTGTTGCTAACTAAAGTTTTGTAAGAAGTGTAAAAACAGTCTCACACTTGTTCACCCCCCCTCTCAGTGTGGTTGGTGTGTCCAACAATTGGTATCAAAGTAGGCCTTCATCATAAGAATTACAAGCTTGAAGGAAATCCATGGACACACAAATGGATGAACATGTAGATGAAGTTCCCTTCTTTGATGAGACAAATTACTCAGCATGGAGAATAGAAATCAAAGGGTATTTGAAGGAAAAAGGAGTAGATGTTTGGAACAAAGTTGTTGGTGGATCAGTTCCCTCGAAGAATCAGTCAAAATTTTCAGCCCAAAAGGAAGTAAAGAAGAATAATGTAGTGGCACTCAAGACCATATTCAATGAACTCTCAGTTTTTGTCAAAATAATCATAGGACAACATTCCTCTACCAAGGACCTATGGTTGAATATAGAGAAGGTATATCAAGACAAAATAAAAGACATTGAAGACAATTCCATCAAGGAAAATGAAGGTAAAGACTCTCCAAAATCTTCTAATTGCGATAATTCTAAGTGTGATGATGTTGAATATTCTCCTACAAATGAAGAAGAATATCTAGAAGTGGTTTATGTAGACTCAGCTAACAGTTACCTTATATATGAAGAGGAATAATTGTTCAATTTTAAATTAAAAGTTTTATATGAGTTAGATGATGTTAGCGTGGAAATAGGTCATTATTCAATTGCTTTTGAGTATCTTGAAAAATAAATTAAGGAAGTCCTAGAAAAGTACCCAAGGCATACCATGACACTAAAACAAATGCCCAAGAAACAAGAAGAAAGTAAAAAGTCTCAACTAGAAGAAAAGGAAGAAGAGATCAAAAGACTAAATAATGAAATAATTAGTCAAGTAGAAGAAAAGAAGAAGGTAGATGATGATATTAGCAAAATCCTTGAAGTCAATGTCAATCTGAAGACCCAAATTGAAGAAGAAAAAGGGATAGAGGAACTATTGAAGAATCGGGTAAATGAAAAGGAAGAATCATGCCATAAGCTGGAAGCAGAAGTAGTTGATCTCAGAAGGAAAGTTGAGAAGTCAAACACTCATATCAAGTTCATGAATAGCTCAACAATATTGGAAAAATCTTGGATAGTCAAAGATCACCAAATGATAAATATAGTCTTGGATACAACAAGGAAGTTGCACACTCTGAAGTTGGATCTTCTAAGAAGCATGATGCAGGCCCCTCATTCTCAAAGGATGAAAGTAAATATGCAAGTCAAGCACCTACACAAAGAAAGAAAATATTCAGAAGATTAGAGCAAGGAAGACACCAAGAAGTAGGTCCTACACCTCAAAGCAAACTCAGAAGGGAGACACCTTCAAGGTTGACACAATAGCAAAGGTATAAAAATGGTTTCAATGGTCATTGTTTCTCATGTAATGAATATTGTCACAAATCTTTGGATTGCAGACATTATGCAAGGAGAGATGTTGGAAAATTCAACAACATATTAAGATGTTGGAGATGTAATCAAGTGGGACACATTGTTGCACATTGTCACACCATGAGATGTTATAGCTACAATGGGTTTGGCCACAAATCTTAGGATTGTTGGAATTCAAGAAGATGATCAATGAGGAGTACTTCATACTATATGGAAAGGAGATCAAATGAATCATGGAAAAATACCCTAAAAGAAGAAAGTTGGGTAAAGTTAGTTAGAAGGTAACCCCTAGAGGAAGCTACTTGGAGAAGTATAAATAAGAGATAAAGGGTCTCTTATGAGAAGAATATTTTGAGTATATTGAAGATCTATTTTTTGTGAAAGGTTCGTTGCAGGTACTCATGGATGAATCAAAAGTTTCGTAAATATGAGGTAGCAAGGAATTTTGATGGTGAAAGTTTCAGAGGTTCAAAAATCCCTAGTTTTTCTGAAGATTTATGCAGGATGCAGTGGTCCAGGTCACATACATACGCAGCTTGCAGAAGGCCAAGGCATGTATATTTGAAAAGGCCAAGAAAAACTTGAGTAGATGCTAGTGCCAGGTTCCTAAATTCTGAAGCAAGTTCCTAGGATATCGTTCTATAGATTCATATCTGCTACAGAAGTTCTTGTATGGTTATATGTTGTCTTGATACTTATATTTATTCATGGTATGGTGAATTCTTGAAGCATTATTTGTATGGTTGTTATGATGTTTGGATATGGTATATGTTGGCTAGTTGGTTGTGTGGCTATGTTCTAATATGGTTGAGGTATATCTATGTTTTGTGATGGTGTATGCATGAGGAACATGAATAGGTTTTTGGATGGTATAGATTTGTTTTTATTTGGAGTGGTACAAGTTGGGAAGTGATAGGATGGTTGCAGTGACATGTTATAGGTGGATGTGATAGAGGCAGCAAGGGTCTGAAGGGAAGAAGTTGTGAAGATTTAGAAACCCTATCTTTATGAAGGTGTACGCAGGTTGATAGTGGAGGAGGTCACGTGTTGCGGTATAGGCATTTCACGTACATACGTGTGTTTCATTATAGAATGCCACATACATGTTGACAGAATTGGTTTTATGTCTACAAGTTGGGTCTTCTACTTGATGGTTGGATTCCTCACATCTCGGTTGGTGCTAAGATACCCAGGTTGGGTCTTGCATTGAGATTCAGTGCTCTCTTGGAGTTGATTCTCTTCTTTAGTTGGTGTTGATAAACCCCATGGATTGTAGTCTCTTGTAACACATAATAAAAAAGAAATTTACACGTTTATTTGGTGTTATTTGTGTTCATTATAGTGATGGTTGAATGTTCTTTTGGGTTTTCAAGCCACATTGACCCAAGAAGGACTTGTACCTCACTTCATGGGAAGAAAGAGATAAAGGCCCAGAGGATTGTAGCTGGAAAAAGATAAAATCCAATCATAAACCTTCCAGATGCTCACCTAGGGATCCCAAGAACAATGAAATGTTACTCACAAAAATTGAGGGACCCGTAAAATAAATAACTAATTGAACATGCCAACCAAGGTAGAGTGTGTGTGGGAAATGTTTTTAATGCTCAGGTAGAATTCCCACACATCGTATTCAACTTGGGGAAGCACAGTGCGACCAAGGTAGAGTTAAGGTGGGCAATGTTTTTCAGCTTAGGTATAAGTCCCACTTTAGCTTCAACTTGGAAACACTCTAATAAATTAATGGCAAAAGGGCTTGGAAAAATCATGCATCACGGATGAAGGGCAACACACCCTCTACAAAGGCACCTATAAATGAGACAATATGAGCCCTTATATTTCAAGAAACCCCATGCCCAAAAGTATTTTCCCCCATCCACCTCATACTCTCCACATGACTTGAAGAGGGTCCACATGGGAACACTCCTTGATTTGGGGAATGATTCACCCAATAGGTCACCATGACAACCCTCCGATACTTAAATTTTGAAAGTTTCATAAGGTCTTTGAGATTTTGTATATTTTGAGAGGAGGTATTATATGCACATGTTCGGGTGGTTCTTTTATTATATATGGCTTACTTGACATTATACTTGTGACTTGTGAGCCCTTGGAGGGAGAATTTGCTTGTCTTTGCAGGGCCTTGCCAGGTGGAAAGTTATTTCGTGGAGGCACAAGGTTACTTGGACCTTCACTTGGGCCATGAAGCCCACAATATGGATGATGCACCCTTGCTTCTTGGACACCTAGATCAGATACATTTCCTTTGGAGGCACTTGGGGATGCCCCACAGGTGTTTTGCTAGCCTGCCTAGCCCTAACGACTTGCCTTTGGAGGCCTTGCGCTGCACTTTTGGGGTATGATGTCACACATGGAAGGCTACGGTTTAGGTGGTTGTGATGACTTGATGATGTCCTTGCATGGTTTATGGACTAGAGGACTTGGCAAGGTGGCACATTGCCTTTGGAGGCCCAATGACTTCCTCATATAGCTCAACGTCTTGTTCAAGGTGCCAAAACGTCATCCTTTTAGGGCATGACGTCATCTTTTTGGGGTTGTCTCTTATCTAAATTTTGAATTATAACTTCTAAAGGGGAAATTAGAGGAGGTTGGCCTCCCTAATTGTTTTTTACCCTAACTAAGTGGAAAAAATTTGTTTATATGACCTTGTATAAATAAAGGTCATTTAATTTCATTTTATCATATCATCTCACTTGAGAATTACATACTGATGGTTGAAATTTTTGCCCTCTTTGGGTAAATCGCATGTCTCTATATCTTGTGCAAATTTTGGATGCTAGTTACTTGTCTTGTGGAAGGAAGTGGTGCGCTATCTCTTGGATGATTAGTTCTTGCATGTATGGTGGAACAGCGTTTGTACATAAGGGTTTTACTTGCTATCTTGTGAAATTGGTAAGGAATTTCTACATATTGTTAGTATTTATTCTTGTTTCATGGTTGTTCTTGTCTAAACCCTTGGAGGAGTATAAGGGAATACACCCTCCACCAAGTATATCATTATTATTATGTGGATAAGTTATTGCAAAGGTTGCTAGGAGGAGTAAAAGGGTTCACACCCTCCTAGATTTACCTTGTTAGGTTTTGCATGCTCTAGGAAGTAAAAGGGCTTACACCCCTAAAGAAGTTGAAAACCATAGATCTTAAACAAGAGACTCCATTTTATCACTGAAATTTCATCTGCAAATGGTTATAGGAATCCAGCATCTTCAAACACCCATTAGTTCACCCACAGTTTCAAAATGCATTTCCAAAAGGCACAAAACTATACAACTAGTTAAAAAATCAGCATGCGCTAAAGATACAAAGGTAGCGCGCACACATGTGACATTCGAATAACGTTGGAAAAGTGCATATGCGCCCGATGTGCAACTGTGGATGCAAAAATCCACGCACACCTCAAAACGACGCCTTTATGATTTTGGTCGGCCTTCCACCCACTTTTGGTTCATCTCCCAAGTTGATTTGACACCCATATCTGAGATGAATTCGAGTGGGGGGTTGGTCAAAGACCTAAGGGTGCCCTAAAGAGCCCCTTGTTCACACTAAATACTGATTGAATAATGCCTCAAATATTTTCTATAAAAAGAGGCCATGGGTGCACTATATTTTCAAGGAATTCATTTGTATTGTTATGCTGCCTATATTCTCTTGGAGGATCCTCTTTCCTCGTCAAGAGCATACAAGCACCATTTCATTTCGCCATTCATATCACCTCTTGAGTGAATGTGCCTTGGATATTCTTCACCATTTCCTTCTCGTTTGTTACTTGTAAGAAGATCTCAATCATTGTGGGTTCAAGAGCCCTCCCTTGGAGGAAGAGGGGACCCATAAGTCTCCCTTTATCTTTGGTGTTTTCCCACTAATACAACTTATCCATTGGTGGCATGAATGTTGTTTAATTTTTGTTTTATTTCTCTTATGCACTATAGTTTAGTTTCTTTTATTGTTATTATCTTAGTTCTTTGTTTATTTCGTATGCTTGATGTTTCTAACTCTTGCATTCATTGTTGTCTTGTCCATCTAACCCAACTGGACTTGTAAGCATCCTCATTTTTCTCACTTAGGTGATGAAAGGGACGCAATGGATTGGCGACTCCACTAGGGATTGGTATCAATTCCCCCCCCATTTGGGTTGTTTGAGCACTTCATTTTGGTTTATTTAACTTGCAGGAACCATAACTGACCCATGCCTGCCTGCAAAAAGATAAATTTAGAGTTGAGCTGAGAGAATTTCATCTAAAATTTCCTTCAGGGCCGTGTAACAAAAAGTGTGTGGGTTTTTTAACCCACAGGCGTGTCTTTTGATCATGTGCGCCAAACCCATTGTGTTTCTCGGCGCATTCTATGCACTGTGCCAAAAAGTCATTTTTAATTTGCGCATTGGCGCCCAATGCACCTCTGTCTACTTTGCAACCCGTGCATCTGTCCAAAAAATCATACATTGTAAGGGTTTGTGTGATCTGTTGAAGGCCCATAGCCTCCTTAAGCTTGATTCTATGAAAATTGTAATATGCACCACACTTAGATTCCCTCTCTACATGAAGGGTTAGTCAAAACATAGGCACTTAGGGGGTTAAAATCCATATTTATCCTCTTTTTGCTTTCATTTTTAATGGATGGCCTGCTTTGATTAAAGATAAGTTGGAATCATTCTATATCACCAAAATAACCACTTGCATTGGGACCAGAAATTGAATGTCAATCTTTGAGTATGCTCTTCTCTCGTGCCATAAAGCGATCTTGAGAATCAGAAAAATGAGTGAGGGAAAATTTCATCTCCCTTAAAGACAAAATCTTTAGGTGAGGACAACAGCCCCCTCGGGACTCCTCTTAGTTTCTTTTTCAAACACATCTTAAAATTGTAAAGGCCCATACATGCCCACATGCTACAAAGATAAGATAGTTTTGAATTTACTTTCTTAGATTAAATCATTAGGGAAGTTTAAAGTTTTTGTAACGGGCCCATACATGCCCACATGTCCACAATCTAGGATACTTTTTGAAGCTTTCTTAGATTAAATCACACTTGGGAGTTAAAGGATTAGTAAGGACCCATATGTCCACATGCTAGTTGTCTAGGGACTTAAAAAATTTTGCAAGGTTGTACCAATGGAATTTCGTAAATTAGGTAATCAAGACTTGTACAGACCACACGAAGTCCACATGCAGCAAGGTGACACCTAACTTATTAAAAACAAATTGGCACACTTTCACTTGTTCACACACAAAGTCACTACTCACTCACATAGTTTTCATCTCGAATCGTGGAGGTTGAAGTACATTTCCTCCAAAGGGATTCTGAAATGCCCCACCCTTTTCTTGACAAAACTATCCACTCCCATTTAATTTCAACAAGATTGGTTCACACCCCAAATCTCTCAAATAACCACATCTAAAAAAATTTCTAAAAACTCACTAAGTTTTCCTCCACAGGAGGTGCCAAAAGAAATTTTTTAGTCTAGGTAGGATCTCGGGGATAGGCATCCAAAAAATCCCCCCTTATCTGGTTCTCACATCTTCAAACAATAGAAGTTGTCAAATAGGGAACTTTAAATCCTCTAAGTCAAGTGCTCCTAACACCATAAGGCAGGGAGATACCCATGAAGGGTTGAAGGCCGAGGTCTGGTTGTTCTGTGCATCCCCCCTTGAGGCACCCACCTCTTGGACGAGATTGAGCCTATGACCCATTTCTTAGGCCAAAAATCTAAATGTCGCACTTTGATCGAGGTACCTAGTGACCAAATTTTAAGGACATCTACCCAGGTGGAAATTGTGGGTTTCAATTGCACCTTGATTGGATTTTGTGTGGCTATTGGGAAATATCGTCAGCTCTTTCGGGATATGCACCCTCTACCCCTCATTATAAATGATCACTTCATCCTTCACTAGTTCCTCTTCTGGTGGCTTTAGACCCCATTGTCAAGTGTTATTGGAAGGTCCAATTCTATTTGAGAGGAAGGACATTACGTCTCTTAGGACACGATCATTTGTTTTCTTTTTTCTCCCACGTGGACAAAACCTACCTACCCACATGTATGCTTCTTTTTCAATTGATTTATGTATGATGCTCTATGCGATTGTGAGATATATTGTGAAGGTCCAAAAAATCATAACAAATACTCTTGTTCATTTATTACTCTCATCACCATTTGCACACATCCACTTAGCTAGTTGGACATCATAGGGGACCCACAAAATCCCCGTCGTTCTAGACACTTTCTAAATCTCCCTCCCATTTTAGGAGGAGTTCCTAGTCTTGCCAACTCATTGGCTCCACCTTCACACACTTCTATAACTGTTACCATCTTGGGATCTACTTTGCTTGGTTCCAATTTACTTGGGTCCACTTCCCAAGGTCAACCATCCACCCACTTTCCTTTACAAGGAAGTGGGGGCCACACTTCTTCCCCAGGAGGAAGCACAACCCCACCTAGCCCCCCTCAAGGATCAGGTACCCAAAACACTCACACCATGGCTAGATCTAATCCTCCACCACCACCTCAGATGCCATACTTGGCTTCCATCGACATACCAGATCTAACTAGGCTCACCAATGATCCTATTTTGCACGACCCCTCATGGCCTACAATGCCTACCAAACTACCTTCAAACATTCCCAAGTTTGAAGGAAAAAAGGGAGATGACCCGACCAACCATATCATGACCTTCCACTTATGGTGCTCTTCAAACAAAATCATGGACAACTTTGTCCAATTGAGGTTATTCCAACGCACACTCGCTAGCCCATCAGCGAAGTGGTATGTAGAAGAAAAATCTGGGTTCCATGTGACCTTTGAATCTTTGGCCAAAGCATTTTTTACCTTCTTTCAACTCAAAATCTGTCATGACAATGGTCTCGAACTGCTCTTAGATTTTAAACAAACCTCCGCTACACACATCGCTGACCACATTCATGAATGGCATCAATGATGTAGTCTATGCAAATCAGAAGCCACCAAGCAACAATGCCTCAATTGCTTTCTCAAATCACTTGTTTCCCTCCTTGACAAAGATGTGGCTGCCACCTTCCCCCAATCGGAAGAGGAATCCATCAGCAAGGCCCAATAGTTCAAACTCATTTATTTACAGTCAGGATACTTATATACAGTACTACCTGATGCCCCGAGACCTGTCCCATTCAGCCAGGACAAACCTAGGATGTCTCGCTCGGTAGATGGATTGATTAGTACCACTACACACCATAATCCACACCTCCAACAACCACCTATGTATGGAACACCTCAATATCTTCCAGTATATAGAGGACTCCCCTATTATCCTCCCTCTTATCAACAACCATACCCTATTGCCCTTCCTCCACCCATCAGTGGACCACCGTCGGCACCCACAGTACACCCAGTGACCCAACCAAGTTCCGGTACCCAATCTACCTCAGCTTACACCCTAAGCACTATTGAAAGTGCTACGCCTTCCTATATACCCTATGGACCATTTCCACCAAATAATCTGTACTTCCCATTTCCTGGCCCTCCACAGCCCATGGCTCCACCACAAGGGCACCCACATGTTGGGGTTAACTTTGTTCATCCCTCTCCCATTCAACAATATCAAAATTTTGAATAGCTGAATAAGGAAAATCTGACCCATTAGTCGAACAATGCCAAAAAGAAAGGAAAAAACCAAAACAATAATAATCCAGAACCACCCCCAACAGAACCAACCTATCGGGGACAACCAGAATCAAGGGAACCAGAACCCCCAAGGGGGCAATAACAACAAACGCCAAGGGAAGAAAAATAACAATCTTCGGACAAATTTCCCTTGTTCCCTTTGCGGTGAGTATGGCCATTATACTCAGCATTTCCCTCAAATTGTTGACTTTAAACGGATGAAAGAATCTGGAAATGGCCCACGTCCCCAAGAACCGCCTGCTCCTCAGCAGGCCCCACAATAATATGTGCAGCAACCACCCCCAGCCATGTTGTAAAACCCTATTCCACACCAAGGGGTGATGAATACCCAATAGGAGATGTACTCGACCACACCACAGATGGGTCAATATCCAAACCTAGGCACTCCTACCGATCGCACTATCCTCCTCACTAGTGAGGAAGAAGTTCTTCTACAAATGCGCAATTCGAAATACAATGCACCCCCTAACTCTGCTCCCACTATCTCGGAAGAAGCCCTAGACACAATTGGCCCACCTTTGATGATTCCTCGCCCTAATACTAAACCACCCCTTTGTATTCCTTGCATCCCATTACGACGGAATGTAAACAACCCGCAGGCTAGGGAGGCACACAATTACAGTCTGGACGATGACTTGGCCCAATCCCCTGTTGCCATGTCAGTTTTAGAAGTCCTTCAAAATTTTCCTACTCAACAGAAGTCATTACTTTCCACCCTGGGGTCAGTCGACCCAGTTGATACTCACCTCAACACCTTTGATCTTGATAGTGGGGAACCTCGTCTCCCCACTTTGGTCACTTTCCAAATACCGGTTAAAATATGGAACATCACAGTTCATCATTGCATCATTAATGAGGGTGCATCCACATGCATCATCTCCAAAACTATATGGCAGAAACTTGGCTCCTCCAAGCTCATACCATCTGCCATTAATCTGAGAGCTTATGATGGACGACCATCCTCTCCGGAAGGGCTCTTTCAAAATGTCCCCGTTGAACTCAGGGGCAAGACTATCCTCATTGACATTGAAGTTATCGATGCATCACTCGATTACAACATTTCGTTTGGGTGTAGTTACATGTATGCGATGAAGGTTGTGGCCTCTTTCGTGTTCCGCACAATGATGTTCCCCCACAACGGGAAGATCTTCATTATTCACCGAGTGTCACATTACGAGCCCAACCCTTCCTCCAACATCGATAATATCCTACCCTTTGTTCACACTAATCACGAGGCCTACCCACTCATCGAAATGGGTCCCGACATTTTCAAAGACCCATCCTTGCTAGGTACATACCATGGAGCACCTCCGCTCATACATCCCTTAGCACAAGTTTGTGTCATATCATCCAATGGAATAGAAACTGGAGACACACTTCCTCCCACAGAGGCTTCCTTACTATCTGTCGTCCCACTCATCGCAGAGCTCCTTCCTCGGGCATCCCTTGAGAACCCTTTGGCTCCCCCTGTTCCCTATTACACCCTCCCCCAGGGCCACGTCCTGGTTTGGGAGATAGTCCCCCAAGACATTACTCAAATCCCCTTCTTTTACCCCCCACCGGGCATACAATATTTCTAGGAAGCCCCAACGCATACCCTTCCCAATATGGTGATGGAAATTACATTATGGTATCTACATCCACCTGTAATGGTCCCTCAAACATCCCTCCCTCCCAAACCGAAGGAATCCTGATGCAAATTCCCATACTTACTCCCACCACACCACCCGCACCCCCACTCACTAGCACCATTTCTACAGCTAGGGGCAGATGGAAGAAGAAAGAGCTCGTCGCTCCAATCCCACCATGAGTTCCACCTCCTTGTGCACTATGTGAGAAAGACGGACACCCCACCAATAAATGTCTGTCTCTCCCCGAGTTCTGCAATTTAATTCAAATCCCTCTAGCGATGACATTGCCCGTCATTTCATCTAGTTCACCTAATTCTACCATTACATCCCCTACATGAGGAAAAGGCATGTGAACCAAATTTTCATGTGCCATTTGTTCAGAATACGGCCATTACACCCACCATTGCCCTGCGCTACCTCACTTTCAGCAGACACTAGCAGCAGTACGCCAAAGCTTTCAGCAAGAACCCCTTCCATCTGCATCATCTCACACACATGTCACTGACATCCACTATGTCACGACCTCTGTCAATGAGCGTATGAGATTCCCTTGCTCTCTATGTGAATCACTTGATCACTTCACATATCAGTGTCCTACGATCATTGAATATAGGCGTCGTCAATTGGCCTTTATTCCCAATCATACCATCACCCCACCTTCGGTGACGCCAGTCATCCCCCCTACTCCCTCTCCAGATATGGTTTATATATTTTCCCTAGAGCCTGAGGCACTTCCCACTCCTCCTTGGTTCATAGATAGTCTCGAGGAGGATTTTCTCGCAAATCCCCCCAATACTCCAGTTCATTTCCCCACGGAAATTTTATGCCTGACTACCATTTTCAACCCACAATATCTGGATATTTGGTTTATGTCAAGCGAACCCTCGCAACCCTCTTGCATCATTCCCCCTACTTCTTCACCAGAAGATAACCACACAGTGACAGTCACCAATGATATTCCCATGGATCCACTATATTCTCGACAACTCCACTACAATGAAGACATCCTCGAGGAATTAACTTCTCCCGATTTCCCATGGGATCCACTCCATCACAAAGCACTTTTTCTTTCAAAGGAAGCCTTTATGCCTCCCAAACAAAGCCCCATATATGAAATCAAAACCAAATACTTTCTCCCATCAAGACATATAGATTGGTTCAATAACCCTATCCCTACCCCCGACGCTTTTGAAGAAGGCAACATGGCCAACATTTCCCCTACCGTCAAAATTGATATCTTCATCAAACCTGGGATCATAGAGGAAATCACCATCAGCGTCGCATTCTCTTCTGAATAAATCATAGCTTACAAAGCTCTTTTCCAGGAATACCGGGACATTTTTGCCTGGTCATACACAGAAATTCTCGGCCTTGATCCCTCTATTGTCGAACATCGTATAGACACTTGGCATGATATCACACCTGTACAACAAAAGAAGCATCCATTACACCCATCCAAATTGGCAACCATCAAAGCCAAGATTGACTAATTATGCACTGCAGGGTTCATATACCCCATTGCAAATACGTCATGGGTCTCCAACCCCGTCCCCGTTAACAAAAAACAGGGCACTATCCGCGTCTGTACAGACTTTCACGATCTCAATCATGCTTGTCCCAAAGACAATTTTCCAATGCTCTTTATCGACCAAATTATCGATGAGTGTGCCAACCATGAGGCTTTGTCCTTCATGGACGGTTTCTCTGGCTACAACCAAATTCAGATCCACCCAACCGATCAATACAAAACCGCATTCACTACCCCTTGGGGTACTTTTTCATATCGTGTCATGCCTTTTGGCCTCAAGAACACTGGTGCCACTTTTCAATGTTCCATGACATACCTATTTCATGATCTGGCTCAAATCATCCTCGCCTACTTGGACAATCTCACTACTCGATCCAAGAAATGCACTCAATATCTTGATGACTTATGCATTGTCTTTCACAGGTGTTGTCAGTACAATATCTGTCAAGTGTGTATTATGCATCACCATTGGACGCCTCCTTGGGTTCATCATCTCCCAACATGGCATCCCAGTGGACCCCCTCAAGGTCCAATCCATCATAGAAATTCCCCCCCTCAGAATTTACGCCAGCTGCAAAGCTTACAAGGCAAAGCTAACTTTTTACACCACTTTGTCCCCGATTACGCCACTACGGCACATGGTTTCCTTTGCCTCTTACGTCATGGTATCCCATTCCAATGGGATGAACATTCCCAAACTGATTTTGATGATCTCAAAGTGGCCCTCTCCAATGCCCCGTTGATTAGTGCACATGAATATGACTGCGACTATATCCTCTACTTATCGGCCTCAGCCATATCCGTAGTAAGATTTCTCATCCAATTAGGGGATGACAATCAGGAGCATGTCATTTACTATTTTAGTAAAAACCTTTCAAGGCCACCCTTGAAATACAATCAAGAAGATAAAATCTCCCTTGCAGTTGTCCTCGCAATCCAGAAACTGTGTCATTACATCCTACTTCGAACTACCAAGGTCATAGCAGATTCCAACCCCATGTAATACTTGCTCAATCACCCAAAAATTAATGGAAATTTTTCCCGATGGATCGTCATCCTTCAAGAGTACGACCTCAAATTTTCAACACCCAAGAGAAAGAAATCCCTTGTCCTTTCTGAACTCATTACAGCATTTCCTTCCAATACTACTAGTTCTCCTATCAATACAGAATTCCCCAACGAATATATGTTTTACATCCCCTCGGAATATCCCTGGTACGGTGATCTCCTCGTCTACCTCCGAGCACAGAAGTATTGAAACCACCTCTCTAGGGATTATCGTCAACATATTCAGCACCAAACCCCTCGCTACCTCCTTATCGGTGATATCTTATATCGATGAGGGGTTGAGACCATACTTTGTCGATGTTTGACTATTGACAAAGCTGATAAAGTCTTGAATGACTGCCACAGCGACGCCTGTAGTAGCCACCTCTCAGGGATGCCCACTGGCCAGAAAATCATTCGAGCCAACTTTTTTTGGCCCACATTGTTTCATGATTGCATCCACGCGGTGAAGCGATGTGAAAAATGTCAACTATATGCCAACAAAGCAAGAGCACCACCAACTCTTCTCCACCCATTCATTATTGTAGGCCCCTTTTGAAAATGGGGCATAGACTTCATGACTTGCAACCCTCCATCTAGAAATGGACACAAATACATCGTCATTTCAGTCGATTACTTCACCAAGTGGGCCAAATCCATGCCTACCTTCAACAACATTGCTGACATTGCAACGCATTTTTTCTTTAACCACGTCATCTCCCGCTTTGGATTCCCACTACAGTTAGTCTTCGATCACAGGAAACACTTCGAGAATGAGATTTTCGTTGAACTCTCCTCCAGGTTAGGATTCTCCCATGATTTTGCCTCCCCATACTACCCTCAGTCCAATGGATAGGTAGAGGCAGTTAACAAGGTCCTCAAAACCATGTTGCAATGCACGGTTAAAAAACATAAGACCAATTGGAACCATATCTTGTTTTTCGCACTATGGGCTTATCGCACAGCAGTTAAAACTGCCACTGGTTTAACACCATTTCATCTTGTCCATGGGGTCGAGGTTACTCTCCCCATCGAGTGCAAAATTCCCACCTTGCGCACCGTTTTTGAGCTATTACTCGACACTGCTACAATGGAGCAGTGTTTTTTGAACTTAGAGTCACTAGATGAAGACCGTCGGTCGTCATTACAGAACAATGAGGTAGCCAAAAAATGATCGAAGTCCGCCTTCGATCACCACGTCAACCTTCCCTCATTCACCGAAGGCGACCTCGTCCTCGCTTAAGATATCTCTCACGATACCCTCGGCCATGGAAAATTCGAGTCACTATGGCATGGACCTTACATCATCTAACATTTCCTCACAAAATGTTCCTACATCCTAGCCTCCCCTGAAGTCCATCCTCTCAAAGAACCCATCAACAGGTTATACTTAAAGAAATTTTACGCCTGAGCGTAGCCATCCTACATTAGGATTTTTCTTTTTGTACACTTTTTCTAGAGTTTTTAATCTTATTTTTCCTCCATACCTTGCGTCTAATCTATCATTTGTGTTATTGAAATATGCCTTCTCCATCAAGCTACCACATCGGTTACGTCGATGGAGCTAGCCGTGGGATACAGAATCTCACTTCGGTTGCTTGGGCCCTCTATACCCCCTTGCATGAACTACTCCACTCTAGCAGCATATGCCTGGGCTCAGCCACCAACAACCAAGCAAAATACACAACCATCATTGGCCTCCTTGTCGAGGCCAGAAGCCTCCATATTCGTCACCTTAGCGTCTTACTAGATTCCCAGCTCGTCGTCCTCTAGCTCAACAATGTGTATCATGTGTTATCACTGAAATTTCGTCTGCAAATGGTTACAGGAATACAGCATCTTCAAACAGCTATTAGTTCACCCATGGACCAAAAATGATCAATAATGCATTTCCAAAAGGTCCAAAACTATACAACCAGTTATAAAATCAGCATGCACTAAAGATATACAGGAAGTGCGTGCACGTGCACCAGAAGTAAACGTCGGAAAAGCGCGCATGCGCCTGATGCACGACTGTGGACGCTAAAAGCCGCACACACCTCAGAACGGCGCATTTATGATTTTGGTCGGCTCTCCACCCAATTCTGGTTCAGCTTCCAAGTCGATTTGACACCTAAATCTCAGCTGAATCTGACTGGGGGGTTGGTCAAAGACCTAAGGGTTCCCTAAAAGGCCCCTTGTTCACACTAAAAGCTGGTTGAATAATGCCTCAAAGTTATACCATAAAAAGAGGCCATGGGTGCACTACATTTTCAAGGAATTCATTTGTATTGTTATGCTACTGTTATTCTCTTGGAGGATCCTCTTTCCTCATCAAGATCATGCTAGCACTATTTCAGTTAGCCATTCATATCACCTCTAGATTGGATGTGCTTTGGATTCTCTTCACCATTTCAGTTTAATTCCTCACTTGTAAGAAGAGATCAATATTTGGGGGTCCAAGAGCCCTCCCTTGGAGGAAGAGAGGACCCAAAGTCTCCCTTTCTCTTTGGTCTTTTCTTTCCACTAATATAATCCTTTCCATTGGTGGCATGAGTCTTGTTTGTTTCTTGTTCTAATCTCCTTATGCACTATAGTTTAATTCCCTTTATCGTTCTTAGTTTAATTATTTGCTTATCTATTATGCTTTATATTTCTAACTCTTTCCTCTATTGTTGTCTTGCGTAACCGACCCAACTGGGCTTGTAAGCACCCTTATTTTGCTCATTTAGGTGACAAAAGAGGTGCAACACCGTGTCCGCGATCCTTGCATCTTCCGCAAATACGTGCAAGTTAGACTTTTATCTTGACATTTTGATTCAATCACAATTACACATATTCCAAGACAATTTAATCAAATAGAAGATAATATGGCTAACCTAGTGTTAGATTGGCATTAATCCCATCAAGTTACCATTACACATACATAACTCATCAAAAGTCAGTCACAACATATCAATTAGACATCCTAACCAAAAAACATCAACACATGTAAACATCACAAAGATCCCAAAATGTATATCCATGTATATATATATATCGGTCAATGTGCCATCAATGTTTACAAAAAATAGTACATGTACAACATCTGTAGGTAGGTGAACCACCTCACCCCTATAAATACAAAATCGGTATCCCAATACCATTTACAAAATGGGATCACAAGCCTCTATAAATACAAAAATACATATATAGAGACACTCATGGAGCCTCTAGAGCTTCACCACCTGGTCCTCTCTCTGGCAGAGGTGCCCCACCAGTTGGGGGGCCCTCAGGTCCTAGGGACAGTCACCCAGTCATAGTCGCCCTCGCTACAGCTGCTCTACGGATAAGGGTCCACGACTCCGCCGGAAGGCCCACACAGTGCTCCAAGACTCCCTCATCTTGGATACGCACCCACATACCCTCGGGCACTCTCTATAGTACCGCCTCCAAACGACGGCTAAAATCCTCGAACTCTCCCCCGGCTCCCACCGGAGGAGCATGTGATGGACCTGCACCCTGATCATCAAAAAGGTGTCTCTTGCTTGCTCTCTCATCCTCTTTTGGCCCCACGCCCGCCTCATCCCACCGTCGGCACTCCCCTACCCGTCGCTCTCCCCATGGTGGTCTCACAGGCCCCTG
Organism: Picea sitchensis; assembly: GCA_010110895.2. NCBI lineage: Eukaryota > Viridiplantae > Streptophyta > Pinopsida > Pinales > Pinaceae > Picea > Picea sitchensis. The sequence continues at coordinate 26,194 of SNQJ01S0041355.1, read as the reverse complement.
AGGAGCCGACGCTCAGACCATCTCAACCTCGCGTCAACGAGGTCCCATATCTGCACACACAAAAAAAAAATGATAGCATCAGCATCCATCTATACATAAAGAACATTCTATACTATCTAAATATCAAAACATCAAATATAACATCATACCCCTATGGTCAAAAACCTTTCCAGGAGGTAGCACCATCTCTGGGTCATCCCGGAAGTCCATCCAACTATAGGGGAATTGGAGTATAATCTGTGGCATCTGATGCCACACTCGTGCAATGTCGGCTGTGAAATAATGGCCACCCTCCCCACCACCATCACGGACCAAAATCGTCTCCCACCACCTCAGTCACGGCTCTCGCACACCAGGTGCATCCAATAGCACTCTAGGACGCAACATGGACACCCTCTCCAAAAACCATGCTACCAAGATAGACCCAAAGGAAAAATCCCTTGAGTCAGCAGTTCGACACCTTTTGCGTTTCCCCACCATATTGCCATGTAGCATCAAGCCCCAGGCAAAATGCCCACCCCCCAGTGCCCTCTGCATGATCCTCAGCTGACCCCCGCTAATCCGTTGAGTCACGAGAGACCCATAAACTCTCACAATCATCGTTGTCATGCAATGATGCACTAGGGCGTCCATCACCCCAATCCTCACCACTGACCCTGACATGAATTCCCCTCCCGAACAATATGTCTAGGCTAGGTCAGCCAACTGACCATTTCCGGGTACCATAGGCTCGGCAGGTAGAATGGTTCTCCAAAAAGGGAGCCCAATCAGAAAATACACATCCTCCATCGCAGAGAATGTGAGGTGCTCACCTTGAACGATGAAACACTGCAAGTCCGGACTCCACATTGAAATCAAGAACTGCAGCAAGTACTCATGTGCCCTCACTAGTGAGCACTCAAAAAACTTCAGCAGGCCAAAAGCTTCCAAAGCACCACGTACAGTTGACTCCTCATCTCTCACTACCTCTCTTAGGCGCGCCCAGTCCCTCTCCCTCCAATGGATTGGCATCGTCAACTGGCCACCTGCATCCACACATAAAAGCTTTGATCAACCATCACAAACTCATAAAAACACGAAAAATCTCCAAAAAAGATTAGTTTTTACACCCTTCAGCTTTGCCTCAAAGGCGTGACTTTGTTCCCCACATGCACGCACAAATGCGCCTGTTCATCCCACAGTTGCACATTCATGCGCGACTGTTGGATATACAGGCACTTGCCCATGCGCCCCTGTCACACACACAGACGTGCATTCTAGCGCACACTTGTCACACACACAAACGCGCATTCTAGTGCGCCCTTGTCACACATACAAACACGCATTCTAGCGCGCATGTCCACTCCACAGTTGCGCACACATGCGCAATTGTCAGGAACACAGTCACGCACGGATGCGATGTTGTGCTTTACATAGGCACACATTCCATGCGCGCCTGTTTTCCCCATTTGGGCGCCCCCGTGCGCGGCACTCCAAATTACAGATGCGCACTCGTGCGCGTAAAACACTTGATCGCCCGCGCACTGGGGGGGCCACCCTCACAAAACCCCCCTGTACGGCCATTCATACAAGCCCTACCCAAAAAAGAAACCCTAACTATTGTGCAAGAGGATATGACCACTAACCTAAAACTCGTTGATCCTGAATCGGTTGGCTCGATCTCCCGAAATCTCCAAATCTCTCCTCAAACCTCTCATCAATCCACTATGGCAGCAGGTACAAATGAGGTGGCATTATGGGCCCTACAGCTATATATAGTCCTTTTGCAAAACTTCCAAGATCAATTATGGAAGCTCCGAGCATCTATTTTTTGATTCGTCTTCAGCCACGGGACCAGGATCCCACCACCTACACAGTCACATTCCCTGGGCCACCATCCATCCTCGGCCCCTGGGGAGCATTTTTCTCACATCACGCCCAGGTACGCATGCTCATGTTCAAAATTATCAAATAATTGTTATCTGTCCTTTATCTTCAGATATTGTTCACGTCGGGTATTTGGTTTTCATGTGTGCAGGTACTTGGTTAGCACAAATCAACACGGCCCTTTCAGGTATAATATCGCTACTGGCATGTAATCATTCACTCTAAACATCAATTGCATCTCCCAATCACACCCTCCAATTTTTTGCCTCTATGATTCCCCCATCCAGATCTATAGTACTCACACCTCCGTTGCATATTCAGTACTGTCAACCAGTAGCACTCTCTCCCACATGAGTTGTCCCCGTCATAGTCCCCTCTGACACTTTGACACTCATGATGTTTTCACCCCCTAGGGCTGGGAGTCCTCGTAGTCTCTGCATTCCTGAGAATTAGTCACATGCTCCTTCTCCTCATTTTGCTAACTTCCCCATAATGGACTCCCGATTAATCTCATCATGATTCTCATTTTGACTGCACCTCCGCAATATCATTAGCCCTCCACCTCATCCACCATCAGTTTTCCCATCTGCAGATTGTCCTCCATTCATTTTTACCTAATGCAGAAACCCACCTATGGGGCCCCCACCCTCCACCTGTTTTCTATGCAACTTGCGCCCTCATAGGCCAAGCCATATTGCACTGGGGCACCCATTTCTGTGTTTGTACGCTCATTGCCAATTATTCTTTATTCATTTGGTAATTGTACAAAGCCTTTGTTTCCAGCCTTTACATAGCTTTTTGTCATCACCTTCGGCAACCTTCTTTTTCCCGACACAAGGAACCCATCTCGCCATTGGTTGGGGCATTCATTATTTTCTACTCCTGTTGACATCGTCCATAAAATCCGAGTATCCCACAATCCATGTACCTCTGATCTCTAAGTTTTTCCACTTTCTCTCACCTCTGGCACAACTTAACCCACGTCTAGTCGTCCCATTGACACTAGATCTAGTTTCACAGTTGCTGCCACCCATACTTCACATATATCCCCAACCATAGGTAGCCTCGAGTCTCACCAACTCTTGGCCTTGCCCATGTACCTCATCAATTCCTGATCTCATCCAGTCGATATCTTGAAGCCCTTTGCTTCTTGGAGTCTCGTCCCCCTTTCTGTCGACATCAGCACAGTTTCCAGAAGGGCGACAGTATCTTGGCTCTCATTACTTTTACAATGAGGATTCTTGGATGGCACAGAGAGAACCATCATTATTCTTTGTTGTCATTGACCCCCATAGCATTCGACTTCAACACCATCTCATGCTACGGTGGGTCTTACTTTGTGACTATTGCAGTTGTTTTCATATATGTCGAAGACCTCTGAAATTTGATAGGCTATCAATGCTTGCATATCATCGACACTTCTTACAGGTGTCCTTACCTTTTTCAGAGTTTGTTCAGCATCAGAATTGTCCTCTGTCATTATCAAACCACCCCAGAGAGCGCTGCAGTGATCTACTTCCACACACAACTTCAGTTACTGTATTACAATTTTTTGAGTTACATGACACAAGCATGGGGCATGCTCGCCTCGTTTGTACACAATTTTGTTTTTCCACACCTTTCGAAAGGTTTGGGTCCTACAAGTTCCCCTCTCCCTCCAATGGGTCGCTCTTGCCACTCCCCTCAACACTCTTTCTTACACGAGTACTCTCAGTAGAAGAAACATTGATGTATTTCGGCTATACGTATGCTCCTAACCTCACACATCAGGGGGCATTTGTTGTCACTGAAATTTTGTCTGCAAATGGTTACAGGAATCCAGCATCTTCAAACACCTATTAGTTCACCCACAGTTTCAAAATGCATTTCCAAAAGGCACAATACTATACAACTAGTTAAAAAATCAACATGTGCCAAAGATACAAAGGCAGCGCGCACACATGTGATAGTCGAATAACGTCGGAAAAGCGCATATGCACCCGATGCGCGACTGTGGACGCAAAAAGTCGTGCACACCTCAGAATGACGCATTTATGATTTTGGTCGGCCTTCCACCCACTTCTGGTTCATCTCCCAAGTCGATTTGACACCGAAATCCAAGCTAAATCCTAGTGGGGGGCTGGTCAAAGACCTAAGGGTGCCATAAAGAGCCCCTTGTTCACTCTAAAGACTGGTTGAATAATGCCTCAACGCTTTTCTATAAAAAGAGGCCATGGGTGCACTATATTTTCAAGGAATTCATTTGTATTTTTATGCTGCCTATATTCTCTTGGAGAATCCTCTTTTCTCATCAAGAGCATATAAGCACCATTTCATTTAGCCATTCACATCTCCTCTTGAGTGGATGGGCTTTGGATTTCTTCACCATTTCATTTTAGTTTGTTACTTGTAAGAAGAGCTCAATCATTGGGGATTCAAGAGCCCTGCCTTGGAGGAAGAGGGGACCCTTAAGTCTCCCTTTCTCTTTGGTGTTTTCCCACTAATACAACTTATCCATTGGTGGCATGCATGTTCTNTCTCCCTTTCTCTTTGGTGTTTTCCCACTAATACAACTTATCCATTGGTGGCATGAATGTTGTTTAATTTTTTTTCTATTTCTCTTATGCACTCTAGTTTAGTTTCTTTTATTGTTATTAGCTTAGTTCTTTGTTTATTTCTTATGCTTGATGTTTCTAACTCTTTCAGTCACTGTTGTCTTGTCCAGCTAAACCAACTGGACTTTTAAGCGTCCTCATTTTGCTCACTTAGGTAACGAAAGGGATGCAACACTCCATAACCCAATTTATAAGGCACTTGTCTATTTTTGCATTAGAGAAATAAAATCATTGCATTGGAATACGTGAAAAAATAGAGATTTTGTGATTGTCTAAATTGGAAGTTGTTCTTCAAGATTTTAGCTTGCTTGAACCACTAGGGATTCTATCTTAGCCTAGTAATTCTCTTGATGTAATTAACTTAATGCTACAGCCATTAGGGCTGCAGAAAAACACTCTTTAAACTCTCTTATTACTCACTAATCAACCATTAAAATTTTCTTGCAAGCTGCCATATTTAATCTACTTGTCATTAGCCATCTTTTGGGTGGATTGCTTGTTGATTTTAGTGGTTAGATTTTGTTGTTGTAGCTAATGTTTTCTACAGACACTTTGCTCTTATAATAATTTATTGATAACACCTAACATAAAGCCCTAATTTCCATTAAAATCTTGTGCTATCTAGTGGAAGTTAAACTAGACATTGCTAGCTTAGATTCTAATATCTTCTACTTGACTTTTGGCAATGTATTTTGCATCCATTTAATACTTTATATTACTGATATATATCTCTATTATGCTGCAATATTGGGACAACAATGTTTCTTTCTAGTTCCCCCTTGATATAAGGCTTGTATATCTATCTTGTGTCTTGTTCCGGGCAGGTTTAACTTTGTCTTGCAGGTACACAACACTTTGGAAACCACCTTTCATCAACAAGACTCTTTTCCAAGCCTTTTTCCACTTCCAAACTTAACCTATAGGGGCCTCATTTTTCATTCTACCACTTTCCATATCAATCCCCCTAGGTTCACCAGGATACCCCCCTTGTGGTGACTTATCATCACTAAAGCGAGGGGAGTATCTATCTAAGGTGACAGTGGGTAGATACTCCCATAGTTTTCTCACTCTTATGGATTGGGTCAGGCTTTTCCCAACCTACAATTTGTGTGATAACAGTGCCATGTGGGGACTAGGTACAAGGCACTCCACTAGGTGTATTATTGGCCCACACTTTTCAGAGAAACCAAAGAGTATGAGAAGAAGTGTGGCAGTTGTCAACACATGAGTAGACCCATGAAAGCAAATGAAATGCCGCTACAATAATAGATGGTGTTAGAAACTTTTGACAAATGGTCCATTTATTTTGTGGGACCAGTAATCTCCCTTCCCATTGGCACTCCTACATCCTTGTATGTATGGACTATGTCACAAAATGAATACAGGAAAAATCACTTATGGCAACAACTGAGTAGGGAGTAGTGGAGTTTCTCTATGAAGATATCTTTGTAAGGTTTGGGATACCACGAGGGATAGTGACGAACAAAGGAACTCAGTTCATATCACGGCTCATCAAAGATCTGATGGACAACTATAAAATCAAGCATAGAGTAACAAAACCATATCACCCATGGGAAAATGGACAAGTAGAGGGGACTAATAAGGTCCTTGATGCCATTATCACTAAAGTTGTCAGACTACACCTCAAGTATTGGGTTGATAGACTCCGCGAAGGTTTATGGGCCTATAGAACCACCTGGAGAACTACTACATGACGCACACCTTATGAGTTAGCATATGGGAAAAGAGTACTACTGCCCAATGAGACAAAAATCTAGACACTTAGGATAGTATTACAACTTAGGTTGGACCTATTATAGGCTCATAAAAAAAGACTGCTTCAAATTAATGAGTTGGACGAACTACAACAGGATACCCTATAGCGAGCCATAGTGATACATCATCAAAGGGTCAGATGGCATGATAATGTTATCAACAAAAAAAAGTTCAAAGCTGGAGACTGGGCATTACTATTGGATTCCAAGTTCAAGGAATTCCGAGGAAAATTTCACAGTAGATGGCTCAGTCCATATGAGATTGATACAGTGTATGACATTGAGGACATCAAACTGCGTACCATATATGAAGAAAAAATTCCTCTAATGGCTAATGGACATAGACTTCACCTATATCATCGACGCTTATCAAAGGAATATTTTTTTACGAAGATTACAAATGAATGGCCCGACACTGATCTGGAACTCGTTCAGAAAGAATGGATCCCAACTGGATAATTCCTTTTCTCTTCATAAAAAAAAAGTAAAAAGTAAAAAGTGTGAAAACCATCCTAGCTAGCGCATTAAAAAAAATATGAAATAAACAAGAAGGGAACTTCAAGGTTTCATGATGGTTATGTCAGGATCCTTCTCAACAAATTTCAATAAAGCTTTGTTTTTTCTAGCAATTTTCTTTTTCTCGGGATATGCATAGGAGAACAATGTTATTACAACTCATGTTGTTGCAATTCCTATTGCTGCAACTCCTGTTGTTGCAACTCTTGTTGCTTCAATTCTTGTTGTCGCAATTCATATTGTTGTAATTCCCTTTCTTGCAATTTTTTTGTTGCAATACTCGTTGTTTCAATTCCCTTGGTTATAGCTCCCTTTGTCGCAATTATTCCCATTGCTGCAATTTTCTTTGTTGCAACTCATTTTACTACAACTCCCCTTGTCACAACTATCCCTATTGTCGCAACTCTTGTTGTTGCAACTTCCTCTGCCACAATTCTCGTTGTTGTAACTTCCTCGGTTACAACTCCCTTTGCTACAAATATCATTATTGCAACTCCATTTACAGCTTTGCTTCATTTTTCAAACCTCTCCCCTCTCATTTATGTCATTGTAACTCTGTTGTTGCAACTCCACTTGCAGCTTCATTGTTGCAACTCCTCTTGAAACTTTACTTTGTTTTCGCACTTCTCACCCACACCTTTTGTCCACTTCAATGATGTTGCAATTCCTATCCACACCACTGAGGTCGCACCAACGATTGTTGCAACTCTTGTTTCTACAACTCTCAGTGTTGCAGGTCCATCGTCGCAACTCACATTGTTTCCACTCTGCTTACATATTCCACTTTATGTGTGTTGTCATTCCTGCACCTCCAACGGTCGAAACAAGCGACGTCGATGATGAAGCTCTAGTTAATCCAATTGATGTGAATATGCTTTTGTCACCTCAACTCCACTTTCATTGTGCTCATACTTCCACGTAAGGTATGAAGAGACAGGTACAAGTTTCAATAAGAATGTGTAATGATTAGTTTTAAATGGCATGTGTCATATTATTATTCCACCATAACTGCCACCTTAAACCATCATTGCCATATCTACGACCTTGCATTACCATATCCAACATCATTATTGCCTCAATTCAAAATTCCCAACCTGATTAACACATGTCTCACGTGCAAACACAAGAAATCAGAGTTAGTAGGAAGAAGGAACCATGGGGGGATCATTGATAAGCAGGGAACCTACAAAAACATTGTTACTCGAGGCCTACGACCACATTTAATAAATTCTACAACATGTTGGATGGATGGAATATGTGAAATGCCTACAAGGATATGACGTTGAAGTATCTCTAGAGTTATCTTTGAATTATAGATCCGAACATTCCACGATAGCAAGTTTTCAGGTAGAATTCATTGAAGAGACATTGGTAGAAGTCACTACTTTACCAAGGACAGGTGAGTGATGGTACACCAGAAGGACCTCTCAACCTTAAATTCTGAGGCAATTCCTTGAAGTTGGAGAGGCCTTAGTGAAGAAAGGAACAAGATTTGAATGACAGTCTTTGCCACACCCCTAGCAAGACGTAGTTGTATTTGTGCAATGATATTTCACCTGTGAAGGTCACTACTAGGTCATTTATGTCCAATGCATCTGACTTCTTGATCATCTTCAACATAACCAACCCATTAATATTCCATACTTCATATTCAGGACACTACAGACAATGAAAACACTCATGCAAAGGAAAAAGAACCCTAGGGATGTCATCTCACACCATGCCCTTATCAATCTCTTGGTGCAGGTTGCCCTGCACAAGGAAGGCCGCACTTGGAATAGCATTGTTTGGCCACCCGTTATACTCTCTGAGAGCGAAGTGGCTAGACTTCAGGCATCCCAACAAGAAATGTCTACACCTTCAGCATCGGAAGAGGCCATGGTTGCGACTCCTCCACCAGGTAATAGTGTCACAGATACAGTGAGCCCAGCTACTGCAACTCCCCCACCAAATAAATCCAGAAGGAAAACTAGGAAAAGGAGTCAATCTGTTGTAACTCCAACGAAGGAAGGTCGTGACACTGATGTTGAGGTAACCTCCACCAAACCCCCTACAAAGAGAGTTGGAGGGTTTAAAAGGAGGTTTTATCCTCCATTTCTATGGATAAATAAGGAGATGATGTCTCGAGGCCCGTAGGTTGCAGACATGGAGTACCGAAGAGGCATATCAACAAGCAGAGCCCTTCACTCACCTCACATCATCATCTGATGAAGAAACATCCACCACACCCAGCTTTTCCAACAGAGGACAACAAGCATTTCTTCTTGAATTAACAAGTTTGGTGTCATGGTAAGTGTCATTTTAATATTTGAATCATTTGAACATGTTGCAAAGGATCCTTTCTTGATTTTGAAAATGATTTCTTGGAAATTATGCCTTTTGCCTCATTTCACCTTGGTGGTTGACATGTTGTCCTAGTAAGTATGTTACCCTCGGGAAAAGGGTTTCTACTATGGGGTATCCTTGAAGGTTCATTGTACCATTCTCGTCCATACTTGTCATTTTCCACACTTTTCCCCCTTCGTTTCCTCATCTTTTGGGTTTTCGGGCATTACTGACCCAAGAAGGGCTTGTACATCATTTCATGGGAAGAGGGGCTAATGGCCTAGAGGAAGATAGAAACTAATATAAAATAATAAGAAACTTGTTGAAAATAAGGTGAATACAATAAATAAGGGCCATCAAAATCTAGTCCAACTTGGGCTCTACTTACTCAGTGCTCACCCCGGTCCCAAATATGATGGTAAAGAATGGAAACCCTTAAAAGAGGACCCTCAAATTTGCAAATTATAAATGATAGCAGGGATTGGAAAGATGGAAAAAAGGGGTTTGGAAAAAGGTGGCATGAAAATAGTTGGTAACTCAAGAAAAAGCTCACTCTCAGTAAAGGCACCCATAAATGAGACAATATGATCCCTTGTATGTCAAGAAACCCCATGCCCAAAACTTACACGCCCATCCACTTCACACTCTCTTACATGACTTAGAAAGAGTCTCCTTGGGAAGCACTCCTTGACTTGGGCAATGATCTACCCAATATCTCACCATGACAACCCTCCCATACTTAAATTTGGCAAGTTGTATAAGGTCTTTGAGCATTTGTTTATTTTGAAAAGGTGGGATTTGATGCACATGTTTGGGTGGTTCTTTTATTAGATGCGGCTTACTTGGCATGATACTTGTGACTTGCGGATCCTTGGAGGGAGAAATTATTAGTCTTTGCAAGGCCTTTCTAGGTGTAAGTCTTATCATGGAGGCACAAGGTTGTTTGGACCTTCATTGGGGAATAAATCCCACAGGTTGGATGATGCGCCCCCTCTCCTTGGAAACATGGGAGTAGGAATGTTGTTGTTGGAGGCACTTGGACGCCATGAGATGACCATGTTCCAGCTCCTTGCACCCCAATATTGGGCTTGGAAGGCCTAAAACATCACACTCTATGCCTTAGACGTCACATGGGCTTAGGGTTTTTTAAGGGCTTCTCATGGTTGATGGTGATGTGGCTTGCTTTGACGGAGAGAGAGAGACTTGGCATGCATTATGAAACTTGGTAGCAGGGAATATGTCCTTTGGAGGCCCAAAATTCTTCATCAAGGGTCAAAACATCTCTCCTAGAGGCCTAATGTCACTCTTTAGGGCATGGCGTCACCCCTAAAAGGGAATTTTCTTTATGTATTTTTGAATTTTGAGTTGTAAAAGGACAAATAGAGGAGGTCGGCGTCCCTAATTTTTTGTTGACTTTAGATAATTGGAAAAATTGGTTTTACAAGACCTTATATAAATCAGGCTCTTGTCATCGTAACCCACTTGAGAATTACATATTACATGGCTGAAATTTTAGCCCTACTTGGGCATTTTTCTCTATCTCTCTCTTGAATGTCTCTTGGATGCTAGTACTTTGTCATTTGATGAAGAAAACTAAGGCGTTATATCTTGGAAGGCTTGTTCTTGGGATTTTGGTGGAATATACTTGATAAAGAAGGGTTTCTTCATGTTATTCTTGGAATTGGTAAGGAATTTCTACATTTATTGTTTGGTTTCTTCTTGTTTCAAGCATTAATTTATCTAAACCCTTGGAGGAATATAAGGGCATACACCCTCCATTAATTCTACTTTGTTATCTTTGAATAAGCTAATTTTTTGCAAAGCTTGCTAGGAGGAGTAAAATGGCTTAGACCCTCCGAGATTTACCTTGCTAGTTTTGTTTGCTCTAGGGATTGAAACGGCTTGCACCCCTAGAGAAGTAAAAAAACTAGATCTTTCACAAGAGGCTCCATTGACCCAATTGATAAGACACTAATCTACTCGCATTAGAGATATAAAATCATTGCATTGGTATACGTGAAATGTTGAGATATTTCAATTGTCTAAGTTGGAATTGATTCTATATGTTATAAGATTTCTTGTACCCTAGGGGGGTCTTGATTAGCCTAGTAATTCTCTTTTTTTGTTACAAACTAATTCTACATCCATTAGGGCTGCTGCAAAATTCTCTTTCTTTCCCTCATTACTTTCTAATCTATCATAGAAATTTACTTGTGAACCTAGATTATTGTTCTACTAATTATTAGTTATCATTTGGACGGTTTAATTGTTGATTTCCATGGTTAGATATTTCTTTTACAGTCGCTTGGATGTCCTAAAAAAATGTTGATAATATCATATAACAGCCCTCCAAACATCACCAAAATCTTGCTTTACTCTTTGGAAGTTTAACTAGTCATTGCTAGCTTTGTTTCCATCATCTCATACTTGATTTTTGTGGTTAGATTTGAAGCTATTGATATCATTTGTTGTTGATTTATACATTTATATACTACTGCAATTTTGGGACAGCAAAGTTTCTTTTTGATTCCCCATTGTTTAAAGGTTTGGTTTATCATCATTTTTCTTGTTCCATGCAGGGCTAACATTGTTTTGCAGGTACGCAACACTTGGAAATCATTTACCCTTTCACAAGACTCGTCTCCAAGCTTGACCTATAGGGGTGTTCATCATCATCATCTCACTTTCCCCCCTATAGGGTCACTGGGATTCCCCCCTTGTGGTAATTTCATTATCACTAAAGTGAGGGGAGTGTCTATTTAAGGTGACAGTGGGTAGGTACTCCCGTAGTTGTCTCACCTTTGTGACTTGGGTTGGGATTTTCCCAAGATACAAGCCATGTGATAACATTTTGGGACCATTGTTAGGGAGGATTTTGAATCTTCTTTCGAGACATAATGACAATTTGGCAAGCTATCCCAAAGCCTTTTGTAGTTTTCCCGATGACTCCACATGATGGAAGTTCCCTCTCGCCTTTTTTGATGAACTTTCTAAAGCTCGTCTGGCGACTCCACAACCTAAGAGTCCACCTTTCCCTAGTACCCTTTTCATCTTTTGATGAGCCTTGAGATCATCTGGTGACTCCATTGAGGTGTCATTTCAGACAATGGAATTATGGCACCATGGGATGAACCCTTTCCCAAAGCTTGCCGTATCTTGAGGACACTTTTACAGACGGAAGAGGAAAAATTTGTTGATGAATTCGTTGAGAATCTAATGAATATTTTAAAAAGGTTATCTCAAGAATATACCAAAGAAAAATCCCTTGTGGATGAAGAGATGCTTGAAGAACGAATCTATGAAGAAAGTTACCAAGAAGATCCCAATGAAGTTTCTCATATTTAAAATCCAGACGAGACTTTTGTATCCACGCTCCCACTTAATAGAGATGAAGTTTTCCTGCCTCACATTCCTCCTCGAGTGATGAGTATCAAGGAAAAATCTTGTCAATGGGTTTACCAACCCCTTGAAGGGGAGTGGGAATTACCCCATGAGGGATCGATTAGAGAAGTGAACCCTCAAGAAGAACACGAGTTACCTCGTGAATGTACCAAGTGCTTTAAAGAGGATCCTCGTGAAGATAAAGTGCTTGTGTCTACCCTTCCATTTGATGAGGATATCCAAACCTCCATTCCTCTTGCACATCAAGAAGAGAACATGGCAAGTTATAATCCTTTTGAAAATTTTGATGATACTTTATTCCATGATTTTGGAAGTGAAGAAGTTCCAAAGGAGCCCTTGGATGCAATAGACCCTTTGTGTAATAATGTGATTGAGAAAATTGATGATTTCATACATGTTGGAAGGCATGCATGGGATGTTGATTGTTTTGGTTTTGATGGGGATCCCATCTACGACATCGAGGAAAATTTCCAGATAAGGAATACAAAATTATTCCCTTTCAAAGGTTGTTTTTCATACATGGATCATCTAGTTATTTGGAATCATGATGATAACATGAGTATAGATTGGTCTCATCCATTCAAGGATGACTTGTCGCAATGTACTCATGATGATTTTTTATCATGCTTTGAGAAGTGTGATGTGTATCCTTTTGAGCATTCATATTCATCATGCAGGGAAAATTTCCATCCACCATCATGTTCAAACCTTGATGAAGATAAGACAGTGGCCAACCCAAAACAATGAGAGACTCACATTACAAAGCAGTGGTATTTTAATTTTGGGGATTTTTGTAGGGATTTGTGGATAAAGAAGCAACACGCTTTGGGTTTTGGGGAGGCTTATTCTTCTAAACCCAAGGTTGTCATTTATCTCATCTCTCCTTCTCAAGGACATTTTAAGGTCTTATTGAGATCTCTCATCTCTTCTCAGTCTTTAGGGAGCAGTAACATGCTAAAGGATAATGAATACGAGTCATCATCTATATAGGGTATCCCTCTTTAGAGATGGATTGATCATGTTTGTGACCATCATTTATAGCAAGATTATCTCTTTCCCACCCACCTCCATGAGTTGCTTTCTATGACTGATCACATGCTTATTTATACTGATGATTATTATGTGCTTAACTTGTCCTTGATATATTTTATAATTAAGAACATGGGGAAGCAATTGGGTGAGATGTTGAGTAGGTGGTTGCACTGGTTGTACAATTTCCATTGACTTTTTCATAACATAATCTCCATGGGTCTCGAGCCCCAGGTAAGTAGGTAGGTCATTTGCTTTCCCTTGCATTTTGCATTTGTATGCTCATGATAGCTTAGTTGCATGTCATATCTCATTTTTCATTTTGCTCTACTTGCATTATTGCATACTTCTTATGGTCATTTGTTTTAATCATATTACATGTTAGTTTAGAAATTTTTGAAAAAGGTGTGAAATTTCCTTTTCTAAGACTAGTTGAAATTTTGAATTTTTGACCATATGAACTGTAACACCCCAGATTTTGAGCCCCCATATTAAATAATGTATTGTTACATTGTTGAGAGGCTAGAGTGCCCAAACAATTATGAAAATCCCATTTTGACTAAGAAATGTAATGTTTTGATCATTATTAATAATAAATACATCGTTGGTTGCTAGACGGACAAGGACTAGATTTATAGGGGGCTATGATTCCACAAGAGAGGGGGGCTTGAGGGGCTAAGTGATTATTTATTTTGTATTACCTTTTTTGTGTAATGGGGGTTAAAATCTGTTACATGAGCTCTTGAGGGGAAGGACAAGAGGTTCTTGATCCCCATGAATTACAAAAACTCATCCCTGGTCTGTGGAAGGGGTTCTCCCGTTGGCAAATTCTCTCATTCATTTGGGTCATTCGCTCACTCTCATTCTTGTCCCCATTCTAGTGTTGTTGTTGGTCGCATCACGAGTTTATTCACCCATGTTTTTCATTGTCCATCCTCTCTCGTGGAGTCTGCACTCCATTCATTCATTTATTCACTCATCTTTCCTCATTTTCATGTCTTGGCTTGGGAAAGGAAGAAGAATTGTTGAAGAACAACCACGGTTTTTTGTTGTAGAGATTATTGGTGTAATCCAACCATGATTGGAGGCATGCATGTCTAAGATGCTTGGCATGTGTTCATATTTGATCACAGTTGTGAGTCCTGAGAGTCCCAACATGGATATTCTAGACCAGCTGCATTGGAGCCCTGGAAGGAGAGGGACTATCTGAGGGACTGCGTGGCAGAGAAGGGTGGACATCCATTCTCTTGGGTGGTGCAGGTTGGGTAGAAGAGAGTTGGGTACTTGGATTGTTGTGAGTGTTGGAGAAGCATGTGAGAGCTTGAGTGTTGACTGGTTTGGCAAGCCAAGTAACACTCTAGAACCGTCCTTGTGGATTCATAGCCCTAGCTCGGGGGTGACATCGTTGTTGAGACTTGGAACATCAGTGTCTATGGTTGGGTGGAACGTCCTTGGTCTGTAGCCAGTTGGTTTCTTCTTTTATAAAATATAAGTGCTCTCTATTATGGTTTCCTTGTTTGTGTATTTATTTCCGCTACGTATCAAATTATTATACCTGAGATTTGTACCTATAATATGCATGCTTGCTAGTTAATGTTGTGCACGGTATATTATGCATGTCTTCTATGTTTTGGTATGAATCTTGATCATTGCATGTATGTATTTCATATTAATTAATTGTTTTCAGAGTTTTGAAATCAACCAAGAGGTGTGTTCTTGGTGTGGCATGCCCGATCTATGAGAGGTTGGGTATGTTTCAGAGAATAATTGTAGTGGTGTTTCCTGGCTTGGGTGGCTGGGGACGTTACAAATTGGTATCAAAGCTTATGGTTCAAACATCGAACTGTTATGGGCCAGGACAACTGTGAATTGGGAAGATTCGTTGTCACAAATTTATGTATATTTGTGCGAATTTGGGGAAAAACGGTGGAAGCGTTAGAGTGAAATCCCCCCAATTCGTAAACAGATCTAAGTGTGAATGAGTCCAGGATTGTCTAAGAAGTTAATGGATTCGATCTGCAGAGTTGCAGAGCTAAATTTGACTTAGAAGGTCGGAAAAAAAATTTGAATTTTAATGGCCGCTATAATGTTGGGCAAAGTTTGGCGAAATTACCAAATAGGCGAGTTGAATTGATTCCACGATTTGAAAAATGAGAAACATCGACAGTTCATATTCATTTTGGTTGTTTGGGGAGTTGGAGAAAATTAGCGATCAATATCATCTTGGTCGAGAGATAAACGACCTAGATTCACCTGTGATTTTGTCAAAATTTCCAAGTGTGGAAGTTTGCCAACAAAAATCGTCAACGACCAATGGTCGGGGGTTGGCGAATTCGGTGAAGGGTCGAAGATCGACCAAGGAAAATATTCGATCATTGATGATCGATGGTCAGGGATCGGTATATTTTCAATAGGTTTTTCTTTTTTTCTTGGACAAATGAAATCTTCGATCGTCGATGACCAATGGTCGGGGATCAGCAAAAAACCTCCGAAGTCCTAAACTCCGGAGTAAATCTGGACCGCTCATATTTAAGGACACATGTTTGCATATCAACCTATTCGGGGATTCGGTGTTTGAGGGATTTGTGGTGTAGTGTGGAGAAATCTCCCGAAGTTCTGAAGTTCTAAATTTCTGAAGTTGTGAGGCACTAGAGTGATGTGGCATGGTGACATCACCTCGGGTGATGTGGACACACTTGATTCTTGTGTCACCGTGTTTCATGCTTTTCAAGGACCGTTTGTGCCAATTAGTATATGACACATGTCACCCATCAGATAGGGCTATGTGTCCATGCCTTATTTCCTGCCACATGGAACCCCTTGGTGCTTAGTTACCGACAAAGAATCTGGGAGTTCACCAGTTCGACATTCGAAAGAAATGAAGCATGATGAAGGAGAAACCCCTGAAGCTTCGAAGAGAGGAGTAAATCCTCACCATTGATCGGGAGAGGACATGTGGCAGTAGATCCCGTAGTCCAGAGACTTGGCACTCCGGAGGATTCAAGGCATAAGCATTTGGGGTCGAATTATCTCGAAGTCCAAAAGGCCGGAGTCCATCTCAACCATTGATTACAGTAGACACATGGCACAAGATCCCAAGGTTCGGAGACTTGGTACTCCGGAGTATTTGAGTTGCAGGTTGCTTGAGTCAAGAAATCCTGAAGGCCAAAGTTAATCTCCACCATTGATCAGGAGGTGATATGTGGAGGAAGGAGACGACCTCCTATTTTTTGGCACTCTGGGAGATCTGTGGAGAGGTGCTTGGGAAAGCCTCGAATCTCTTAGCTACGAAGGAAATCCTAACCATTGATCGAGATAGTATACGTGGCAACATATCCTGCATTCTGGAGGCTTGGCACTCCAGAAGAGTTGAGAGCATGGACATTCTAGAACTCCCGAAGTCGGAGTCTCAGAGCTTCTGTTGATCATCGATCTCAACCCTCGATCAATTTTAAACCACACGATCGCAGATATAGTAATTCTAACATAGAAAAGTGTCAGGAAGGATTTGGCCCGTGGTTTCTAGTCGTGGTCACTTCGGAAAGTGGTTTGAAGGAAGCACGTGTGCATAATTGATTTCTGTATCAGCCCAGGGATAACATGGAAGTCTTATTTATATAAATTCTTCACGAGTTGAAAGGACCTGTAGCATTATTGACAATTTTGTTTATCATATGCTTAATTCTGACAAAATGGTCACTTGCACATTTTCTAGAATTAAGGGATTTAAGCTTATCAGCTCATAATGTGTATTGAAGAAATGGAAGAAGGTGAGGGATCCTCCAACCACGATAAAGAGGCCAAAGGCCAGAATACTAGAATTGGAAATGCAGAGACAAAATCCAACAGATACAAGGGATGAGGGGAGCAAGAAACATTGCTCGAAACTGTGAAGATCCTGAAAATAGAAGTGTGGAGCTACAAGGTATAAAACGAGAGGTTTATGAGAGAGAAAAGTCGGATAAATGTTCGAGTACTATAGAGATTAAATCAGTTCAAGGTCAAGACAAAAATGGCTCAAAGCGAGAGGAAGAAGGCAGGTTTCATGAAAGAAGAGATGATCACGGAAGAGCGGGTTATTCCAAAAGTGCTAGTAGAGGTCATAGACACCACTCACCTCCTTACTCAGCGAGAATGTTTTATGCATCTGAATATTCCTTAAGCAATCCATAGGTGTCTCTTGTTAGGCACCAAATAAGGAGACATGAGGTGGACAGTTTGCAAGGAGAGTTAAGGAAGCTCAAGCCACCATCCTTTGATTGTGAAAGAGAAAGGGAAGACGATGTTGAAGCATGGTTGCTTGGACTCTGAAGATATTTCCAATTGCATAACTATTCATCCAATCTAGAAGTCAGAATTTCCACCTACCACTTACATGGGAAAGTTGTTATGTGGTGGGATCAACTGAAGCAAGTTGAACATATTAATGAGAATAGGATCACTTGGAAGCAATTCAAGAAGTATTTCCAGAAGGAGTACCTCTCAGAGCATTTGAAAATGTTGGATTTATTTGAACTTAGGTTGGGAAGCCTGAGCATGGAAAAATATGAGAAGCATTTCTTGGGGTTGTTAAAATATGTGGGTTTATAAATGAA
This sequence comes from Picea sitchensis, assembly GCA_010110895.2. Taxonomy (NCBI): domain Eukaryota; kingdom Viridiplantae; phylum Streptophyta; class Pinopsida; order Pinales; family Pinaceae; genus Picea; species Picea sitchensis. Next base: position 8,092 of record SNQJ01S0041355.1, on the reverse strand, counting down.
GAAAAGGTGAAAATACAAAGGTTTTTGAGTGGACTGCCAACCTTTTATAAAGAAAATATTCGATATGACAAGCCCAAGACCTTGACTGAGGCTATCAAGAAGGCTAAATACTTGTATGAGCAAGGTCAGGGCAGAGAGACCATGTAGAAATATTGGAAGGACAAGAAGAAGGAAAAATTTGATCAGAGGAGGAAAGGATTCAAACCTCCTTTCAATAGAAATGAGCCTAATAAAAATCAGCAAGACCGGTATGCTAAGGATGATTCCCAGAAAGAAGACTCCTTGGGAAAAAGGGGAATACCACCAATCCAGTGTTGGGGATGCAAAGAATATCACTTGTACAAGGATTGCCCACACAGAAAGGACAGAGTGAAGACTGTACACAACATCCAAGAGGCTACATCAGTCGAAGACATGGGAAGGATTTATGCAGCCTTAGATGATCGACAAGCAGAATACCAATCCAACGTGATCAAGGTGGAAGGTAATATCATAAATCAAACTGTTGCTATTTTAATTGATTCGGGAGCAAGTCATTGTTACATTGATCCTAAAATAGTGGATAAATTACATTTGGAGGAAAGTGATCTTGGGAAATCAAGTTTGGTTCAAATAGCAACTAGAACCAAAAGGAGAATCCATGATATGGTCAGAAGTTGTTCCATAAGTCTTAATGGAGTGAATGCTAGTGTTGATATAAATATCATACCATTGGGGTCTTATGATATTCTAATTGGAATGGATTGGTTGGACAAGCATCATGTTGTCCTAGACTGTCATAGCAAGACATTTACATGTCTTGATGGAGATGGAAAACAGAGCACTGTGAAAGGAGTTCCAAGACAAATCTCTATAAGGGAGATTTCATCCTTACAGCTGAAGAGATGTTTCAGAGAAGGGTGTCAGTTGTATGCATCCCATGTGGAGGATCCAGAAAAGGCAAAGGGGTCAAGCCTTGAATATTTCTTGATACTACAAGAATTCGAGGATGTATTCCAAGAAATATTAGGGTTGCCACCAAAAATGCAAATAGATTTCTCTATTGATCTAGTGCCAGGAGTTGCCCCGCTGTCAAAAACACCTTATAGAATGAGTACGCCCGATTTAAAAGAATTACAAATGTAGTTGGAGGAATTATTTAAGAAAGGGTACATACATCCAAGTGTTTAACTTTGGGGAGCACCAGTACTCTTTGTCAAAAATAAGGATTGAATGTTGAGGTTGTGTATCGACTTTCGACAGTTGAATAAGTCCACTGTGAAGAACACGTATCCTCTACCCAGAATTGATGACCTCTTTGATCAGATAAGAGGAGAAAATATATTTTCAAAGATAGAATTAAGATCAGGATACCATCAGGTAAGAATCAAGGAAGAAGACATCCATAAGACAACCTTTAGAACCAGGTATGGGCATTATGAATTTGTAGTGGTGACATTTGGACTGACCAATGCACGAGTTGTCTTTATGTGCTTAAGGAATGACATATTCAGAAATTATTTGGATAAGTTTTACATAGTATTCATGGATGACATACTTGTATATTCTAAGTCTGAGGAGGAGCATGAACATCACCTAAGACTGGTATTGCAAGTGCTAAGAGAACATAAGTTGTATGCCAAGCTGAGTAAGTGTTCTTTTTATCAAGAACATATCCATTACTTGGGGCACATTATTTCAAAATAGGGTATATCAGTAGATCCTAAGAAGATTGAATCCATTAGAGGATGGCCAGCACCCAAGAATGTTTTAGAAGTCATATCTTTTATGGGGTTAGTTGGATACTACAGAAGGCTTATAGCAAGGTTCTCTAGGATTTGTCATCCCATCATTTATTTGCAAAAGAAGGGAATTAAATTTGAATGGACAGCAAAATGTGAAGAAAATTTTAACTCGTTGAAGGAATTACTTACTAGTGCACCTAGTTTGAAGATTACTGACCCAAATGATAATTTTGTGGTATGTACATATGCATGCAAGGAAGGACTTGGTGGAGTCCTCACTCAAAATGGACATGTCATTTGTTATGAGTCCATAAAGCTTAAAGAGCATGAGAGGAATTATGCCACACATGATTTGGAGCTTGATTCCATTGTTCACGCACTGAATATGTGGAGGCATTATCTCATGGGAAAAACATTTGAATTAAGAACATACCATAGTGGTCTGAAGTATCTTTTGCTCAGCCAACCTTGAATGCCAGGAAAACAAGATGGCTGGAATTTTTAAGTGAATACGACTTTGATATCAAGCATATCAAAGGAAAACAAAACAAAGTTGTCGATGCACTTAATAGAAGAGTGCATCTCATGTATGCTACAACTGTCAGTATGCATCAGTCAGACTTGAAGAGCGGAATTTTAGATGTTATTGCTACAGATCATCATTACCTACACGTAAAGGAAATCTTACAATAAGGAGATGTACAACAGAAAGTGAAAGAGTATGAGATAAAGGAAGATGGACTACTTATGCATAAAAATAGAATTTATGTTCCTAGTTCTGGAGAACTTAGGAATTTGGTATTAAAGGAAATTCATAATGTTCCATATGTTGAACATCCCAGTTACCAAAAAACAATTACAATAGTAAGAAGCCAATTCTTTTGGCCGGGTATGAAAAAGGATGTTACTGATTACATCGCCAGATGTATGGAATGTCAAAGAGTAAAGGTTGAGCATAGACACCCAACGGGTTTTCTACAACCATTACCAATTCCAAAGAAGAAATGGGAAGTGATAACCATTGACTTTATAACCTAATTTCCCAGGACAACAAGGCAACACGATTCAATCATGGTAGTGGTTGATAAATTGACAAAGGTTGCTCATTTTGTTCCTATAAAAACAACTCATACAATGACTAATATTGTAGAAATTTATATGAAGGAAACTACTAGGTTGCATGGGATACCTAGGACAATTGTCTCAGACAGAGACACAAAGTTTACTTCAAATTTCTGGAAGGGATCGTTTAAAGGATTAGGTACAAATCTGAACTTTAGCACAACATACCATCCGCAGTCGGATGGGAAGACAGAGAGGGTCAACCGAGTAATTGAGGACATGTTGAGAATGTATGTGATGGATAAGCCATCTAAGTGGGAAAATTACTTGCACTTGGTTGAGTTTTCCTACAATAATGGGTATCAAGCCTCATTGAAGATGATCCCATTTGAAGCCTTGTATGGTAGAAAATGTAGTACTCCAGTAAGTTGGGACAACCCAACAGATAGAGTGGTACTCGGGTCAGAATTTCTCAAGGAGATGGAAGACCAAATGGTTAATATTAAGCAGAATTTAAAGGCATCTCAAGATAGACATAAGGTTTATGCCGACAAGAATAGGACAACAAGAGAATTTAAAGTAGGAGAGCATGTGTTGTTGAAAGTAAATCCCAAGAAGAGCTCTTTGAAGTTGGGCAGTTGTCAAAGCTGGTAGCCATATATTGTGGTCCATTTGAGATATTGGACAGAATAGGGCAAGTTGCATACATGCTTGCATTACCTACTTCCATGCATGTGCATAATGCATTTCATGTCTCTTTGCTAAAGAAATATGTACATGATCCTAACCATGTTGTTGATTGGCATCTGATTCAGGTAGAGACAGAGGGATACTTTCAGGTCCATTGAATGCGAATACTGGACAAAAAAAGTCAAAATGTTTTGGAATCAAGTTATAGAGCTGGTAAAAGTTCAGTGGACCTGATACGGTCCTGAAGATGCTACCTAGGAGCATGAAGATACCATGTGGACAGAGTACCCACAACTTTTTGAATAAATTTTGAGATTTTGATCTTTGTTTTGTATATGCACAGAAGACAGTGACAAAATAAGGGGGACGGGATGTAACACCCTAGGTTTTGAGCCCCCATATTAAATAATGTATTGTTACATTGTTGAGAGGCCAGAGTGCACAAACAATTATGAAAAGGCCAGTGTGCCTAAGAAATGAAATGTTTTGATCATTATTAATAATAAATACATCGTTGGCTACTAGACGGACAAGGACTAGAGTTATAGGGGGCTATGATTCCACGAGAGAGGGGGGCTTGAGGGGCTAAGTGATTATTTATTTTATATTACCCATTTTGTGTAACGGGGGAGGGGGAGGAATCAGTTACGTGAGCTCTTGGGAGGAAGGCCAAGAGGTTCTTGATCCCCACGAATTAAAAAAAACCATCCTTGGTATGTGGAAGGGGTTCTCCCATTGGAAAATTCTCTCATTCATTTTGGTCATTCACTCACTCTCATTCCCATCCCCATTATGGTGTTGTTGTTGGTAACCTCATGAGTTCATTCACCCATTTTGTTCATTTCTCATCCTCTCTCATGGAGTCTACACTCTATTCATTCATTCACTCACTCATCTTTCCTCATTTTCATGTCTTGGCTTGGGAAAGGAAGACGAACTATTGAAGAAAAATCATGGTTTTTTGTTGTAGAGATTGTTGATGTAATCTAGCCATGATTAGAGGCATGCATGTCTGAGATGCTTGGCCTATGTTCAGCTTTGATCATATCTGGGAGTCATGAGAATCCCAGCAAGGAGATTATGGACCAGTTGCACTGGAACCCTGGAAGGAGAGGGACTGCATGGTAGAGAAGGGTGGAGGTCCATTCTCTTGGGTGGTGCAATATGGGTAGAAGAGAGTTGGGTACTTGGATTGTTGTGAGCACTGGAGAAGCCTGTGAGAGCTTGAGTGTTAACTGGTTTGGGAAACCAAGTAACACTCTAGAACTATCCTTGTGGATTCATAGCCTTGCCTCGGGGGTGACATTGTTGTTGAGAATTGGAACAACAATGTCTATGGTTGGGTGGAACGTCCATGGTATATAGCCAGTTGGTGTCTTCTTTTATAAAAGATAAGTGCTCTATGGTATGGTTTCCTTGCTTTGTATATTTATTTCCGTTGCGTATCAAATTATTATACCTGAGATTTGTACCTATAATATGCATGCTTGCTAGTTAATGATGTGCATGGTATATTGTGCATGTATTATATGTTGTGGTATGAGTATTTATCATTGCATGTATTTATTTCATGCTTCTTTATTAATTAATTGTTATCAGAGTTTTGAAATTAGCCAAGAGGTGCGTTCTTGGTGTGGCATGCCTGGCCTATGGGAGGTTGGGTATGTTTCAGAATCCCAAAAGTTACACCCCCATCCACTTCACACTCTCTTGCATGACTTAGGAAGAGTCTCATTTGGAAACACTGCTTGAATTGGGGAATGATTTACCCAATAGGTCACCATGACAACCCTCCCATACTTAAATTTTGCAAGTTGTATAAGGTCTTTGAGCCTTTGTTTATTTTGAAAAGGGGGGATTTTATGCACATGTTTGGGTGGTTCTTTTATTAGATATGGCTTACTTTCCATGATACTTGTGACTTGTGGACCCTTGGAGGGCGAATCTGTCGGTCTTTGCAAATCCTTTCTAGGTGGAAGTCTTGTCATGGAGGCACAAAGTTACTTGTTAAGCCCTAATATTGGCTCATTACCCCTTAATTGGGGCATATTATATTAGTAATGTTATTTTATTTATGTCGGCTTTAGGCCATTAGTTGTAATTATACCTCCTAGTCTCCTATATATACCAAGGAGACATTTTC
>SNQJ01S0041354.1:117846-130896 GCA_010110895.2 Picea sitchensis | reverse complement strand
TGTGATTTAATAGAGGATATATTCAAATTTACCTGAATTAACATTCACTGCAAACTTGCCATTTTTATTTGGACATCACTTCTTTAATGCTACTAAAACTACAGGGTGATAAATGGTTTTTACATGCAATGTCTATAGTTTTCTTTGGTTACCCATGAATTATTTTATAGCCATGGCTACCTTAGAGGAAGCCAAGATGGGCCTTTTGAGTATGTCTTTGAATGGTTCTCTGATCTATCTGAGTTTTATCTACACCCAGTTAAGGGTGTTTCCAACTAGATGCTTGTTTAGCTTATGTAAAATTCTAACATGAACAGTCTCCTTAAATTGGCTTGCTCATTAGAAGTACACTGTGATATTTAACAGTAGATATATTTAAGAGTTATCTTTTGAGCGTGTATTTGTTTGTTCATTATATATTGAAGTGTATATTGACTGCAGAAATATGATGGGAAAATATGACTTAATTGTTCTCAACAATAGCAGGAACTTGTAGATTTTACTAGTTCTTTCCTCTCTACACTGGATTGTGTGGCTTTTGAAAAACGAAGCAGAGGCGAAAATTCAATGAATATAAAGTCTGCCAAGGTGACAATGAATACAAAGACTGCCAAGGTGAGTTACACTTCCAAATGAATCCAGTCAACATTGGGTTGCATATAAATTACATTCAAATTACTTTAGTTGAATGCTATTTTGTGGATTCATATGGAGATATGGATCAGCTAATTACAAAGTATAGTCATAACAAAGTACATATTGTTTATTTTTTGATTCATTGATAGTTGAATTAGTACTGGGATTTAATATAAGACATTTTCAGATTTGCCTGAATTAACATTCAGTGCAAATCTGTCTTTTTTCTGTGGACGTCACTTCTTTTAGGCTATTAAAATTTAAAACTAAGGGTCATCCAGTGAGATATGATGATAAAAGCATGGCATACAATGCCTATAGTTCACTAAGGTTACCCATTAATTACTATATAGGCATGGCTTTCTTAGAGGAATCCTGGAAGCTAAGTTGGGCCTTCTGAGTATGTCTTAAGACGTAAGTTCTCAGATTCATCTCAGTTTATCCTCAGTTTTAACTGTATTTTGAAGGGGACACTTGTTTGGATTATGTATAACTCTATTATGAACAATATCCTTAGTTGTCTTGTACATTAGAAGAATACATTGATTTTTAACAGTAGATGTATGTTTCAACTTGTTGAAGTTAGGGATGATCTTGTAGATCCAATCTTTTTCTCTTTTTGAATCTAATATCCAATACACTTGTTGATAATATTGTCACAAGGTATTTCACACATGGTTTCATTTTACTTATAAAGGCATGTGCAATATTTTTTTCACTATGAGAAATCCATCTTAGAACCAGGAATTATTGGCTTCAACCGAGCTCCAGAGGAAACATCTTCCTACAGAATTATAATTTTAGATATGTTAACCACGATTCATAAACAATAAGAAAAAACTAATATTAGCATAGAACAAGGTCTTCAATAAGGTGCCTTATGCTTGGTAGAGCATCCCATCTATTGCATGCATTTTGCAGAAGCCAAATTGGTGAACATTAACTTGAACATGGTAGTGTATTTACAACCTGTTACCGCCCAAACTAGAAATCCTACAAGGCCTCAAACTTCCATGAGAGAAACACAAGGAATAAGTGCCCAATGTCACCATGACACCTATCCTCTCTCTATTCAAGCCCAACTCCCACTCACGAAAGGCTTTGGGAGGCTTCCCTATCACACAACACAATTACCTGACCTGACCGATTAGTAGACTAGTGCCTTAACTATTGGGCTATGGTGAAGGGGTAGGAGTTAATTATTTAAAGTCTGCTCATACCCAATTGATTTAACACAGAAAATAAGACTATAATAGCAACAAAATAACATTCAGGGCATCACAATATATATCTCTAATACACAAGATCGAATGTTGATAACACTTACCAATGCTTGGAGATTTGTCTAGGAGAAATACCTTGGTAAAGTGGACGAAAATGAGATGTAGGCTTTGTTATCGCACAAGCTATACTTGCCCAAAAGCCAAGGCAAGTGAAAGAAATATTTGCGTAACAGGGAGTGACCTATCACTGTCACCTTAATAGGAAACCCCTTTCTATTTAGGAGTATATCAATGTACCCTAGGGGAGACATCCCCAGTGACATGATCTTTTGAGAAGGCTAAGTCGAAAGTATAAGAAAGTTCCCCCCCTCTCACAGGTCACTCAATTTCAAAGGGTTCTTTTATGTCTTATAGAAATGAAGCAAATGAGTAATATTGTGTACCTGCCCAGAACAAGACAACAAAATAGAAAAATTACACTTTCCAAGTACCAAAATGATGTTAATGCTTCATAAGACAATGAACTCTTGAAAAATAGACTAGCTGATATACAATTGCAACAGTACAACAGTTTATAACAACAATGATAAATTTGTAACATCCACAAAACTATTCTCCAAAATGCTTGAGAAAAGACTAGAAATAGTAGCTTTAACTAGGCAAATTGATATTAGACAGTCACAAGCAAATTTAGAAATGTCTAGCTAGCATAACATGTCACTTTAGAGGTCAATTTGTTGTTGTTAGATGGTTGTAGCAATATTTTGAAACAACAACAAGTTAGTCAATGAATTAGGCTAATCTAAGGTTAGTAGGAGTTAGTAAATGTTCGAGAGAAAGACTTTTGATGCAGGGAGGACATCCCATTGTGTTCAAGAGCACGAAGCTCAGTCAACCTGAGAGGTTGTACTCCATTTATGACAAGGAAATGTTGACAATCATGCATGCCTTGACCAAATTCAGACAATATTTGGTGGGCAGCAAATTCGTGGTCAAAACAGATCACAACAACTTAAAGTATTTTCTTGAGGAGAAGGACCTCAATGAGCGCGAACAGAAATGGGTGAAGAAGGTGTAGGACTTTGACTTTGATATAGAGTATGTCAAGGGGAAGAAGAACATTGTGGCCAATGCGCTATCTAGGAGACCTACGACATGTTCATTGATGGAGATTTCAGCAGATTGGAAATCCCACTTGTTAGTGGAATATTCCAAGAACAAGTTCGCTTGTGAGGTTTTGGATGTACAGGTTCAGGATGACAAGTACATGGTCATTGACGATGTCATATTCTACAAGGACAGAGTCTACTTAGTGCCAGATTCATGACTCAAGAAGAAGATCCTCACGACAGTTCATGATTCACCTCTAGCAAGCCATCAGAGGTTTTTAAAACCTACAGGCAGATCAGAGAGAGGTTCTCATGGAAGGGCCTCAAACAGGATGTTATGAGGTACATCAATGAGTGTGTGACTTCTCAGAAAAAAAAAGTCAGAGCATACACTTCCAACAGGGCTACTTCAACCACTTCCCATTTTGGAGCAGAAATGGGAGAGCATATCAATAGACTTCATCACATGCCTGTTGTCGTCCTTATACACACTTGAAAACGTGAGCTAAGTCCTACTCACTTAGTGTGTCCTTGGAGGCACAATGCCTAGGTTTACAGCCCACGCTATCACTTTGACTAGAAACTCTTTTGTCTAGGCTTACTCCTAGGGAAGCCAAGGGGGGGTAGACCCTAGTTTCTAGATAAGATTTAGAGTTTAAGTTCTAGGAGTTGTTTTTAATTTGTTAAATATTGGGGAAATCTAACCTATGATGCAAAGGAAACAAATGCAAGATGCAAGGGTTAGTATGTTAAGAAAACCTTTTCCCTAAGTCAACTAAGACTAGTGCCTAAGGTTGGGCAAGGGGTCAATTACAATTGAAGGGTGTTTCCTTACAATAGAAATACAATTTACTTACAAAAGAATAATTAAATCAATACTTACAATAAAGAATGCTAGAGGTACAATGATACAATACAATAAGCTAACCACGTTATTTAGATGTGCAGGATATCAAGAAGATCAAGGTGAGAGCATCATCAACACATTAGGCCTAAGCATGCCCCAATAACACTTACTCTATTGGGTTGTTCCTCAATGGAAACATCAACATTCACAGATCAAAGGAAACTTAGAAGATTTAAAAGTTAAAGCACAAGTGTTTCACAATGATTATGATATTTAGTTAATCAACCACAAAGTATTACTTGTATTAAGTGATTTAAAGATTAAGTTCACAAGCATCAAACCACAAGATATATTGATTTAAACCAAGGTTATTAAATACTTAGTTATTAAGGGTTTTTAAGATTGTTTTATTACCCATATTAAGTTTTTAACCAAAAGCCTCCTCCCCCGATTTCCAAATAGCTGCTGGATGCTCAAGAAGTGAGGCAACAAGGACTACCCTAGTTGTCCCAGTCAGCCCAAAGAATTGAGTTTTTACGGAAAGGACGCTCCTTCGCGCCATGAGACAGTCCCTGGCCTATCACCTTCTGTTGCCCTCCTCAATCCCCGTTTTAGATGGTGAAGATGGTGGTTTTAAGGTACCCTATCAAGTCTATTAAGTTGGTATATCAATTGGTTAGACTTTTAGGTGTATTTTAGAGGTGTTTAAATGATTTTAAGATGCCTTAAAATGGTGATTTATTGCCAAGGCCGAAACTCACTTCAGCTTATTATGTGTGTTATTTAAGCATGAAAATGAAAGGCATTAACACATATAAGCTATGTGAGAGCAATAATTTATTTCATCGTTAACAATGAGAAAACTTGTTAAATAATATTAAACACAAGGGCAAGAACAACTTGCCAAAGAGAAGGAAAGAGAAGAAGCTCAAGATATTCACCACTTATCTTATGTTTTTTTTAAAGCAACAAAGTATTAAGTGTGTTGAGAAACTTGAGATATTTAAGTGTGTACCTACACTATCAACTTTATCCAACAACCATTGACTTAAGTGTGATGGAAAATGGCCTTAAGATTTAGAACATGAAATAAAGTGTTGCATATTATACCATTAACGCATAAACCATTTAGTGTATGTTGGATTAAATCATGCAACCAAAATAGATCTTGAAAGATATAGCTTATGAAAATAGATCTAAGTATGTTGATTGTGCCCTAAGGGCTTAAACTTAAAGATTAATGTGTGAGAGATCTAAATCTAGATTATTTTAACCATTTAAGCATAAACAGATCAAAATCACATTAAAAACTTAGCCTAGCAATTTGGGGTATTCCTCTCCCAAAGTGTAGGTGATTATTAAGCTTAGAGAACACTTGGAAAGAAAGAGAAAGAATCAAGAAAGAGAAGCAAGCAAGGCAAGAAAGAAAGAGAAGAAGCTTACTAACCACACGTCCTAGCTTAGGAGAGTGATTTAGAGATGAAGAAACAAAATTATATCTAAACCCAAAGATCACATGTGGGAGGTGGGCCGTACCAATCCTTCTCCCACACTATGAGCAACTAAAAATCAACAAGAAATGAAGAAAGTATGCCCAAGAAGCTAGAAGAAGTGAAGAGGAAGGTTGAGAATGTTACCCAATTGAAGAAGATGGTATTGGAGTGTTGTGTGGAAGTTTTTGGGGTAGCATAACCCTCTCAACCAGATCTGAACCTGCAAAAACCAACAAGGTATACTTTCTGGAAATGCTACACACAACAAACAAAGATGAAGAAAAATTTCTAGTTTTGGTAGAAATTTTTCACATAGAAAATTTTATGAAGAAAGTAGATTTAGATGACCACTTTAAGATGTTAAGATAGATGAAATATATATAAGAGGACATCAAGAAAGAATGAGAAAAGAAGATGAGAAAATGAGGATTTTTAATGTGCCTTAAGGGAGGACTCTTCCTTGAGGCGTTCCGAATAAGACCCTTGAAGCCAAACCTGCAAAAACTTAGCAAGATCTATGCATACAAAGATAATATGGATAAATGCTAATAAGATGAAATACTTGCACCCTATCTAGCAAACCCACATATATAGATCTACAAAAATACTCGTTGTTATATCTACCCAAGTAACACTTTACCCAATATCTATGCTATGCATAAATCAAATCAAACAATACAAGTTTACCTCACATGAAGAAAGAGAAAAAATACTTGTTACTCTTCCAGTGATCCTCCAAAGTTTCTCCTTTATATTATTCAAGAAAGGGATCTTGGAGAAATACTTACTCCAAAACCCTAAGAGCCAAAGAATGGAACAAGAAAGAGAGAGAGGAAATTCAAGTAGCATAACAATAGCTCAAGATATGGTAAGGAAATGAGGGTGAGAGGGGGTTCTATTTATACTTGGAGAGGCAAAATCACCCCTCTTGGATCAATGCCAAGTGTCCACCACCAAACATAAGATAGAATCCCAAGGCTAGGGCGCACCATCTAGGGTTTGGATCATAGATCTAGGGTGTGGATGAGTGAGGGAGTGTTGGGATCACACAAAAATGTAGTGGGAGGCTTATGGGATGCGTTCCAAGGGAGAGAAAGGAGCCCAACCATCAAAAAATGAATTTTCAAGAGGGATCACAAGAAGGGGGGCGCAACTCTCCTTGGAGGGCGCACCATTTGGGGATGAGGAAAGGAAAGGGATGCAAATAATGAGGGAAGGGGAGTGGAAAGGCATTGGGATGAAGAAAAGAGGTAGTGGGAGGCTAGGAAAAGTGTGCCAAGGGATAGCATAAGTCTCTCATTGATTTTTTTATCAGTTTTTTGCTTTTTGGAGACTTTCTAGAAGGAAGGCACACCACTCTAGGAAAAGTGACGTTTTTGCTTCATAGCTAGGTGAGGGGGTGATGTGAGGGTTGGAAAAATTTAGGAAAGGTTAGGAAAAATCTCTCTCTCCTTATTCCATCTTTATATCATCCTTTTAACTCATTTTTTAAAATTACATTTTTGCTATGTTTGGACTTAGCAATTAAAATTGTTGTTTTTGACTGACTAACACTCCGGGTGGACAAACCCATAGCAGAAGTTGTCCGACCAAGATGAAACTTGGTCCAAGGGTGTAGGGGGTGCTATTCAATTTCTTTTGAGCACAAATACCCCTATCAAAAACCCAAAGACCTAGTTTTTACAATTTTTACTCAAAAATAATTAGCTAATTAAATAATTAAACCTCCAAACTTAGGGAAATTTAATTAAAAATTAATTAATTAAAAAAAACTATTTGAGAATCGATGGAATTCGGAAAGGCTTTCTAATATGTATTGCATGGTCATTTACAATGATTCCTAACAATAGTTACCAGAATATAAGCCCAGTGGAACGTCGTTCACCACTTTGGAGGAATTATTGCAAGTGTGAGGGAAAAGCTCAAGGGAAATCAATAAGGCTGAAAAGCCCAATTGATATCCTGAGGATAAAAAACCCTCGGTGAAAGGAAATCTCCAATGACCCGATCCCAAGGTAACTAACCTAACTATGACTCATGCAAACCTATTACATTATTGGCCCACACAGAGGTGCGGAAATTCCATTTGGGGCCAAAAATGCCCTGTAGAACCAAATAAGTCTTCGATAACTGAGCATTTGATGATGCATCTCTTCATGGCACATGGAGTTGACCACCTGTGTTGGAGAGGTGTTCAAAAAGGCCTACCCAAGGTCTAGGGTAAGGATTGCATCTAAGTAGTGGTCAACAGATTGACCAAGTTTCGTACTTCTATGCCATACCAACAGAGTACAACGTAGTTTATGTAGCCGAGTTATTCTTCAGAGAGGTCTTCAGACTTCATGGGTTGCCGAGGAACATCATTAGTGACAGGGAAAGTCAATTTATTGGGACATTCTGAAGGGATTTTTTTAGATTGGTGGGGACATAGTTGACACCCAACACCAGATATCACCTCAGACAGATGGGCAGACCGAGATAGTCAACAAGTGGGTTGAGGGGTATTTGAGGAACTATGTGTGTGGAAAACAGAGAACATGGGTCAGGTGGCTACATCTAGGAGAGAATTGTTACAACACCACTTTTCACATGTCCATTGGGATGACACCCTTCCGAGCATTGTACGATTATGATGCTCCCACTTTGGTAGACTTGGTTTTTGGGGAGAGAAAAGCTCCCAAAGCCAAGGATTGGATCATTGAGAGTCAGAAGATTCTCAAGTTGCTAAAAGAGACCCTGCAGACAACACAGAATCGACAGAAGATGAGTGCAGACAAGCACAGGATAGAATGCAACTTTGAGGTTGGGGATTTGGTTTTCTTGAGACTCCAACCTTACAGATAGTCATCTCTGAAGAAGAGTGGGGTCGAGAAGCTCAATCCCATATTTTATGGACCTTACAGGATCATGCGTTGGGTAGGCGAGGTTGCTTATGAGCTAGAGCTTCCAGAGGGGACCAATATTCATAACATGTTCCATGTATCTTGCCTCAAGAAGGCGGTGGGACAATTCATAAACACATCAGAGGAGCTTCCCCCATTGGATGAGGAGGGGCAGTTGGAGCTAGTGTCGGAGGAGGTGCTCGAGAAAAGAGAGTGAAGATTGAGGAGAAAAGTCATCAAAGAGTGCTTGGTTAGATGGAGGGGACTTCCAGTGGAGGATTCTACATGGGAGGGAGAGCATATTTTGCAGCACCCAGGATTGATGTCACCCCCTGGGGGTTTTCTCACCTCCTAGGTTGTGGGAGTGCGCCCTAGTGATCCCACCAGAGGAATCTGATGATGTATGACTCGAAATGATCGTCCTGACCTCCTCTGTAATGGTCGAAAGGTTTTCCTCAGATCTGCTACGGAATACCCCCTGGAACCCCAAATGTACTTCCTCAAGAGCTGCGCCCTAAATGACTGTTTTCTTCTTTCCAGGAGATTCCACCATCGGAAACTGACGATAGGTAGCTCAATAGGTGTGCCCTGGCTAGCTCTCTAATGGGTCGAAAGGAACCGTCCAAATACTGAACTGTCTCAAGTGACCGCCCTATCTGAATTTTCTCCAGAAATCCACAAAACAACAAGGGGGTCGATTTCCTCCTCCTCTACAAAAATTTCAACATCAAATCATAACATAGTTCTGAATTAGGTTGCTTTACCCTTCCTTTATAGCTTCCCAAAACCCTAATTCATTGTTGACCTTTTCCCTCCAAGTGACTTTTATTTTATTTTGTTATTCCTTGATTAAATCACTTAATTAATTAATTAATTAAACATTTTTTATCTGAAATCGGATTCAGAAGCCTGACAGGGCTTGAAAAATGCTCAAAAATGAAAGTGCTCAAAATCCAACGAAACCAACACCATTGTGTCTATCTCGTCTTCCTGATTCCGGTGGTATATTTACTTTGTCAAACGGAGTCCGTATGGAGAAGATATCGCATTCTGTTCGAAAAGTCAAACAGGCAAAAAAATTTGTTGACTGTGTAGTCTGTACAGTCCGTACAGACGCTGACGTGGCATGTCCGTACGCTGATGTGGTAGGTACGTACATGCGACACATGGCAGGTCCGTACAGGAGACACATGGCAGCCTCGGGTGATGACACGTGTCAGGAATATTTGGACTTTTGGGCGTACGGCTGGACCTATCCCGAGGTGACACGTGTCACCACTGTAAGGGTGACATGTGGCACGAGATGACGTCAACAACCTACGTGTCAAATGACATGGCGTACAGAAGATGACGTGTCAGGTGAAAGAGTTGTACAGTGAGTGACATGGCAGATGACATGGCAGTATGGAAATCGACAGGTGGCAGCACGTGGTCCAATCAGATACTGACACGTGACATGTTTTGGTTGGTGGTTAAGGTGCCATGTGGCACCCGGTGATTGGTTGATTGGTTATGTAAAATTTGGCTTGGCCGGGGGTCGAACCCACGATCTCTCGGTGGGCTATGGACTGGCGAGACCGGTCTAACCACCCGGGCGCCCGGTAGTACTTGTTATACACATGGTATGATTTAAATTTATGTTGAAACAAAGGTTCATGCGGCGAAAAAAAAGGGTCGGGGCTTAGCCCCAGCCCTCGGTCCAACAACTAATACATACGACCATACGACGGCGGGGTTACCATAGAGYGCGAGAGTTGGTTATGATTGTTAGCCAACGRTCATATAACCATTTTTCAAACGACCGAGCAGTTATACCGTTAAGCCACGACCATATGCCTATTTGCCACGTGACCTGGAGTTTAGTGTAGGGGGCCAACGCTTAGCCTACGGGCTAGCGCTCGGCCATATGAATATGCATATGACCAGTAAAAGTGGAACGCAMTAGAGCTTGGGGGATTATGCCCATGGTTTAGTTATGAAGTGGGTTTTTAACTACTTTTTGAGTTTTAATTGTAATTAAACCAATTGTTAATGGTTTTTGGGAGTTATTGGGTAGTTTTGGAGCCTAACTTCTTGGAGGAAGTTGGAGATGAGAAACTACCTTCCCAACTATATAACCCAGGCCTATTTGAGGCTAGGGGGAATATTGGGGACAACTTTGAGGGCATTCAAAGAAGAATAATGTTGAGGAGAAGCCAAGCCAAAGCCAGTTTGAGGCAGAGAAGCTGTTGAGGAGGAGACGTTGTCGGACCATTTCTGGGAGCTCCGGATGTCCGTTTTACATGTCGTTTTCTTTGCATGGTTCTAGAGATCTGGAAGAACATGACCAGATTAGTCTTGTAGCCATTTGGAATTGCAGCGATGTATTTTTGAGCTTTTGAACAGAAATAAAGAAGCCTCCCCCACAGAGAAAAGGCCCGGAGACGTAGGCAAAGTTGTGCCGAACTCCGTTATCAATCTGCGTGTTATGGTTTGATGTCTTTTATTGCATTTTAGATCTGCACATATGTATATGGTTTTTATAATTCCTCTTCTTTCCTCATTCCTTCACTAAGTTTCTCAAATGGTTAATTAATGCATGCAAAATTAAAACTCAACCATAAGTCATTAAAAAAATCATGACAGATCAATTTTACCTCTAAAAAGTGATTTATCCATCCTTATGGCTTCTCCGGCCACTGAAAATCACTTCTCATCATCTTATCCTATAATGCTCTTCCTCCAAATTATGATGAGTTATTACACTAAGAGGTTTCTCCACGTAATATGCCCATTATGACCTTCTTAGTGAATTTAATTAAGATATGACCCATAGTAACTCAAATTTACGAAAATCGTCAGAATGCAACGGAACAAAATCCAAGTTGTGCGGAATGGATCTTGATGATGAAAGATGCAAGTCGGGCCCAATGAAACCCCTCAATATCTCTTGAACTCTCTGTCACCCCTATCTAGCTACTCGGGTAGGCATAACACTTTGAAATGTTGTAATGTTATAATGTCCCAAAATGGGGACATTACAGTCGTCCCTGTCGGAATATTGCTTGTCCTCAAGCAATAACTGAATCCAACTACATATGATACCGGGGTCCCATATCCACCTGTGTGACACAAGGTAGACTCCCCTAAAGATGTGGTCTATCCAAGTGCTCACCACGCATGACACCCACATGCTCCTGATGAGTAGAATGATCAATGGCCAAAGAATCTCAGTCAACTCCCCGAGCAACCACTCTACTCGAAACTCAACTCCATCAAATGTTGAACTATCAAGCACTCCAATCCCTCAATCCCATATCAGAATATGAACTATAATGCCTCGTGAAATATAGTCCTGTAACATATCAATACCATGAGTCTCTTGAAAATAACACACGGTCTCAACCTGAAATGAGTCTGTCATCCAGGACCGTACCAACCCCAGCATGATCTCCACCAACTGAACATGCTGCTTCCATAGTGAGGTACTACAAGAAATCAACAAATCACCAACAAGTGATGTGCTCCCCCCAATACTGAAGCTCACTAGAAAGTCAAAGTGACTTCCCCCTGCAAAGATCCACTCATCTCCATCAGTCAATGAAATGCCCAACTCTGTAATCCCAGGGTCCCATGCTAGCCTCTGATAGGGACCACCATGCGGATGCTGCACTACTCTGATCATGACTATCTGCTCAAATTATACATACTGGATCCCCCACTCCTGGATCCTCATGTTGACATACCTATGAAAACTGGGCCTACTGTCAAGAAGCTGAACCTGTAAATGTATCTCTATGGAATCAACATCTTCCCAACCACATCCATACTCGATCATGAGTATCAATAGGGAGAACCTGTCTTTCCCCATAGAACAAGTCCCTACAAGCCCTCTCAAAACCATCCAAGAGTTAAGTATGTTGCTCTTTGGTGCAACCTGGGCCATCATAAGATGAAACAACCCACTAACCAAATGGACTCCCGGATCCCATGGAAAAATTGGAAGTTCATCACTTCCAATCCTCACTAACAACTCATGTGTCATACTGATAACTGTCGAAAGCCCTCCATCCTCATCCCAATGAGAATCTGAATCTGTGTCACCCTCTGAGATATCTACTATCCCACGGCCTAAGATTCTCACCATCACACCCAAGGTCTCAACTGTCTGCCTCTAATGATCAACCCTTATCTTGTTGTATGCAATAAAGATACTCCTGTCAGGTGGTCTTGACCTACCAACTCCCCATGTCCCCTACCACTGTCTATCTCCCCCTATGTTGTTGTCAATGATGAAAGTATCGAGAAAAGATAACAGAAACATCTATAACCGACTATAGGACTGGAAAGTATCATATGCTTTCGTCAATTCCTAGGATTGGACCAAAAACTCATCCACTAGAACCCATGGTGAATAATCGTCTAAACTCCAACTATCGGATACAACAATAGATAACTCTACAAATTGCTGGTCAATCAATCTCCTTCCACCACCACTCAGATAGTTGTTTCTACTATGAGGGTGATCTCCTAGAACTGTGTGTTTCTGCAAGGGGGAGGAATCTCCATGCTCCACTAAGTGTGTCTCCTCCCTGCAATCCAATGCATCCCCATGAGTCCCACTATACATCTCTCTCATCATCATATGTCCAAGGTGTATTTCCAGATCAACCCTTGTGTGGATATCAACCAGTCCTAGAACACAAATGAAAGTGTCCTCGTAACTGCCCTTGGCTCTGGAATCCTCATGTGTATGTGTATGAGCGATTGTCTCAGAACTACCCATGAATGGTGGCCCCTGTGACACCCGGACATCTTCCAACAATGTAATTGAGGAACATATATGACTCTCTGCCGAGATAGATATAGTGTATCTCTGAC
>SNQJ01S0041354.1:61716-90840 GCA_010110895.2 Picea sitchensis | reverse complement strand
TCTCACGTGAAGATATATTGTGAAGATATATTTTTAGAAACTAAAAATATATTCTAAAATTTAAAACTAAAACCAATTATCTTATGGTAAAGTAGCTTTTAAAAATAGATTAAGTCTTTTCTTAACTGTTGATCTATTATGAAAAACAAAAATAATAAGTAGCATAACTTCTATAGAACTTCTATATAGGAGAAATCATTTTAAAAAATATAAATAACATTATCAAAAATATAAATCACTTGTCCTAGTATATTAGAGTATAAATACAGATACATATAGTTTGTTTGAGAAGGAAAGAGTGAACCTTCAAATGGTTATACATTTCTTTACATAAAAAAAACATGATGATGAATTACGATATGTGAATCCATGACGTAGGTATCCATAAATCTCTTCTCATCATTGTTATTCCCGTCTCACCTAGGGGTAACTAGAGGAGATCATGTAACATCACTCGAGATCCTAGTTTTAGTTAGGTTGATGGGGTGTCAATATTTCAATTTTTTTAATCAACTACTTTGTTTCTCCAAATAGAATTCATAGGTTGAATCTTCTCAGCCAAAGATTTCCAATGACTGTAACCATCCTCAATTCCGAACTATGGATCAAAAGTTATAGCCCTCCCAAGTTCTCGATTCTTCCACCTTTGATTTCAGTTTAATGCAATGTGGCATCCACATGGCATCCTTCTCACACGTGCCACCCAACATGGCATATTTCTTCTTGTACCAACCCATGTGGCATGACCATGGAATCTACCACATCACTCCTAAGACCCACACTTTATTGAACTTTCTTACTTTGTTTTCATTGCTATCGAAAACCTCATGTCGGAGTACTTCCACATGGAGCTACTATGCAAAATCTAAAAAATTAGGTCTAACAATGTCCACTCCGAAGGATCGAATGATCCTGACAAACTGACAATCAACAACTCAAATTTCATCAGAGCCTCCAACATTCATGACAAATAACACCACCCTTCACAAAAACTTTGTACTTATCGTACAAACCCCACTATAGATCGATGGTTGTTGCGCATCATGGCCATCCTCCGATCGATGGACCAGGTTAATCGTTACAATACTCCCTCCTATGACATCGCAACCCACACTGACCAACCCCCTCTGATGGACGACTGAGATCTATCCTTGGTATATCTTAGGTATAAGGTTTAGACACATGTCCCCAAGGTATGATTCTTAGAGAATTCCATGATCGACCCTTCCTTCTATTCACAGGATGCCACGTGTTCTCCTCTAAATACACTGGCACTCTGCATCATCACAACATCACTTGATCCTAGCATCGTTTAAAGGAGAGCCTATGTGGCATTCGAGTTGGTACCCAGGACACGTGTCCTTACCTGACTCTGCCACCTGGATTGACACATGGCACTCCAACCACGTAACCTTTCATTCCATCAAAGTGCCAAAACATCATAACATGTGGCACAGTCGCCACTTGACATGTGGACCACCCATGTGGGATTGACATGGCATGCACATCATCACTAAGAACTCAACACATCCTTCCAAATTCTGAAATTTGTCCTCTACGTATTGGTAGGGTATCAACATCATCATCAACATGATGTCACCTTCCTCTTGACACCGTCTTGAAGGTCCCACAAAGATCTATGGTGGATATTTCTTCTTAGGACCTCTTCCATTTATGGTAACGATCTTTTCTCAGATCCTCCCATCGAAGTACCTTAACAAACATTACTCCGATGAACTTACCTCTGACAAATGGTCGGGATCATGTCTTGGCCAATCACCAGTCGATGGCCAGAATTGTCCCTCGGAGTAGTTTTACCACAACTACTCCAATGACCTACTTCCGATAAATGGTTGAGAACTCTCAGCCTTTAGATCCAACGACTAAGGATTAAAATGAAGGGCTAAGGCCTATCTCACCTAAGGAGGCCTATGTTCAACCCACCGGCCAATCAACTACTACCATATGTTATCGTAATGGAACATAAATTGCCACGCTAACATCAAATGTTGGCACTAAACATACTTTTTTACTCTTTCTTGTGATGGATCTCCATAGATCTAACCACTGAGGTTTCTTCTCGGAATCTACCATATCTACATAAAATATTACCACTTGGAGTATTCCCATAGGAGTATCATTACTACAACCACTTCGAACATTACAATTCGACACCATATATCGATATGGATCCATTGACCATATATCCCCTAAATCGTTCTCCAATGGATCCAATTACTAACAACAACCTGGATACTGGACAAGCCCTCACATATGAGGACTCCAATCAATGGCTGGGATGTTTTGATCGACCTCCAATGAATCCAACGGTCAACAATGACCTTGATTTTTGGCCAACCCTCAAATGTAGCAGAATCCAATCAATGATCATGATTGATTCGTTATGTCGAGATCGAAGATTGAGATTCCTTCTAAGAAAGACGATGAATTTCATGGGGTTATCAGTCCTCTTTTGGACTTAACAAATTTGGATTTTACTCTAAGGAATTCATAAGGTTTCTCAAGCTATCTCGAGTCTATAAAACCCACCTAAACTCACAAAGGATTTTCCCTTCAATGTGCAAAATAGAATTACACCCAGCACACTGTCCATACTTGGACAAGGAAAATTCTATCTATCCTATACTCGCTAAGCTACACTCTTCTTTCCACTAGCTATGCTAGTAAATGATACAAGGAAGTGTTTCCATGTGAACAAAAAAATAAGGAACACCAGTTATCATATCCCCAAGTATAATTATTTGTGTTCTCATTTTACTTATTTAAATGCATTGCCTATGTATAGGAGTCATGCAAAGCACTAAAGGATACTCATATAGCATATTCAGGGATACCCATCACAATAACGTATAATTATTGTTTACTTATAGAAACTATAGTAACATAAAGGCTTATACAACACATAGTACCAACATGTAAACATAATTGTAGCCCCGTGCAATTGGAACAACAACACATTGAAATGTGAATTGAATAGAAAATAACCAACACATGATTAAATATATATGTATTCATTCAAAGAGTAAATTGCACAAACAAATGGTAAACACTTATCTGATACAAATGACCACCAACTACATGAAGACCTCCAACTTTCCTCCAATCCTTAGACTCATCCTTAGACTCTGATGCCCACAAACTAACAACAGGTCACCGCTGAGCTAGGCATTAAACTCCACTTGGTAAAGGAAATCCTATCTAAGTAAGGTCTCGCAGCAACAACAATATTTAATTTTAGGTGTCAATTTTAACATCTAGTCTACAGTTTCTAATTTCCTCACATGCTTGTCCCACCCAAGAAGTGCGCCCCTTCAACAACCCCACTTCCCTTCTAGGCTTCAACAACAAGCCGAATAGGAAGTTATGGAGTTGTGTAACTGCATCTTGACACCTTTGGAAATCAAATTCCCTCCAATTCTTTCACCTAGAGAGAATGCACCCAGGCTTGAAAACCCACTTCTTCATCTTAATTCCCAACAAATCCCACTTCAAGCATCCTTAAACAAAATAGAGTTAGCAACAACCCTATACAACAACAAAAACAACATCATGGATATGATATAAATGATGGAGATCAAAGAAACAAGATGGAATGAATGAATGGAATGGGAAAAATGCATTAAGGTTTTTGATTTTGTTTTCATGCTCATGGATTGTCACTTCACTTCTTCAAGATCCCTTTTGAACCACTTAGGGATTTTTTCCCCTTTCCAAATACTTAGGACAAAAATCATGTCCTTGCCTTTTTTCCTTTGCTAGAAATATTTTATTAATATCTCTTTGGTTTAAGACCCATAGCTTAGTTCTCTTCTTAGACTCTTAGCCCCCTTTCCCATATAGTGGAGTTTATCCCACCATACTCTTTATTGTCAGGATGGTCTGCATTCAACTATGTTTTCCATTACATTCAGAGGGAAATTACATAATAAAAAACAGAATCATTATCCCAAAATGTTCTTGGCTCATAATACTATGCACATATCTGTAATTACATTTCAATTGGGGTTCGACCTAGGGGTATTACAAATCATGTATCATGGCCCATAATGAAGACAACGATCCCCATGATGATGATTATCAATAATATCCTAAAATAAAACAACCCATTAGTCCTTTAGATGCCTCACTCCTCAACTCATCACATTTGATGAGCATGGTTCATTAGAAGAGGGCAGTGTGGAACATTATGAGGTACATTAGTCTATGTTTCATATAAAGTGTCATATTTAATGTATTTGTCATGTGAGTGAGGATCATTGGTTGAAGTTAGATAATGGACCATAAGCTCAAGAAGTTATTATTTTTTCCTTCTTTCACCTTCGTGGCCATCATTAGTGTCTTAGTTCTGTGTTGTAACCCCTAGGGAACATGGAAACTACTTGGAGACTTTGAGAAAGTTAACGTATAGTTCCCCTTCGCATACTTAACACTTTCCATCTTGGAGCCTTCTGCAATGTACTAAACATTAGTATGGCTATTACATGTACACCAAAAAGTCCCACGGTTCATTCTTCTATGAGAAGAAGTGATAGAATGACGAGGTTGATGCAGCTACTAGAAAATATAATAATGAAATAATGTTGTAAAAGAAACAAGAAATAATGGGACAATGAATGACCCATTCAAAATAATGGGTCAACTTGAGGTATACCCACTCTAATGGTATTCACCCTAGTCCTAATGCACCAAATACATAATCATAAGAACGACTTTATCTTGGTAAGATATGATGAAAGAAATAATAAATGCTTGAAACTTGAAAAGGGGACTTGCAATGCAATGAAAGAATATCAAAAGGAAAGATAAGGGATTTGGATTGTAACAAGTACTAAGAAAAGGGTATCTCAAGAACCGAGCGCTACCTCTACAAATGTTCTCATGAAGATGGACCAAATATGGTTCATTGCATATCAATGAAACCATCACGATGAAGTAACCCCAAAAGAATATCTAAAGGAAAGATAAGGGATTTGGATTCTAACAAGTACTAAGAAAAGGGTATCTCAAGAACCAAGTGCCACCTCTACAAATGTTCTCATGAAAATGGACCAAATATGGTGCATTGCATGTTAATGAAGCCATCACAATGAAGTAACCCCAATACATTTTCATCCACTATACTTTCACTTTTATAGGTTTTCCAAGAATTATTCATATACCTAGGTATTGGCTCACCTAATAGGGTCCTTTGATGGTCTTCGCATACCTGAACTTGGAAAATTGTATAAACAGTCCTTAAGTTGTTTTCTAAGAAATATTCCTCTACCTAGGTATTGGCTCACCTAATAGGGTTTTTGATGGTCTTCCCATACCTGAACTTTGAAAATGAACTTTGAAAATTGTATAGACACTACTTAAGTTGATGTGAAATTTGAAGAGGATACTTAATGTGAACAACTTATTTGGATTTTGTATTAAGTGATGTCTTACTTTGTATGATTCTAAGAACTATTGTATCTTGTGGTTGTTTGTTTCAATTGATTCTGTGGACTTTGTTTGACTATGATGTACCTAACATGGTCCTTTTGGAGGACATACTTATGATGATACCTATGACAACGTGCACTATTCCCCAGGATGTTGCACGTGTGATGTTGAGAATTTGGTCACATGATGGCTTGGCATACTCATATACAGGATATCACACCCCTTTCACACCCCTTGAGCCATATATGATGGACATATGATCTTTCTTATTGAAGATATTATCATACCGATGGTCATATGGGAAAGAAGAACACACCTTTGGAAAATGCACCCATGAGACCTGTATCCTTTGGATGGAGGAAATTGCACTTGCACAGGATTGGAGACTCTTTGGAAAGATGATGCAACCTCTTTCCACCATGCATGCTTCCCTTTACACCTTGGATGTTGAGCACTTTGAGGATGACGTCACACATGTGATGATGGTGATTATGGTGGGGCCAACCGTAGCATTAGGGCGTCCTTCGATGATGATTTGGGAAATTTGACACAACCTTTGATGAGGATACATGACAATTCACCTTGCTTGCACCATTTGATGATGATACATTTCTTTTTGAGGCCTCTTACACCATATTAGGGAATGACGTCACCCACACATGTGACCTTGGAGGGGATATTTTGGTGTATTATCATGTTTATCTATTGTTTAGAGGCTATTTAAGGGGTTGGACTAGACCTATCTCAGATGTGTCATGGATTTATTATTGTTTTAGGGATTATTTTGGATGTATTCATTAGGTTTTCGTCATATAAAGAGGTTTGTGCTTCATTGTATCAAATACTAACTCATCACTTGGGAGATATCACTACTACTAGTCTTGTTTATCTTGTGTTTCACTATTGAGGTCTTATGCACATTATTGGAGTTATTTCTTTTGGATTCTTTCTCTGGTTCTTGGTGGAGCATCATGAGTTAGGGTTTTTCTTCATGGATATGAGGTCTTATGCACATTATTAGAGTTATTTCTTTTGGATTCTTTCTCTTGTTCTTGGTGGAGCATCATGAGTTAGGGTTTTTCTTCATGGATATTCACTTGGATGAGTAAGTCTTCTTCTTCATGTTTAAGTGTTTGTCCGTGGTTTATTTTGGTGAATTTTTTATATTGTTAATTTGTTGCATGTTACCTTGTATGCTATTCTCTTTTATAAAACCCTAGGAGGGATTAAAAGTATTTATCCCTGTCCCTTTTCTTTCACCTTAATTTGTTAAAGCATTTAAATACCTAGTCCTAGGGATTAAAAGTATTTATCCCCTAGGGTTAGTATTTAGTTATTTCAAAGACCAAAGGTTCATGAGTCTATGTGCCCTAGGGTTTTGATTGATTTCACTTTGATCTTGAATCAAACATCCTACAAGAAAGAAAATGACACATAAGGTTCATAAGTCTTTGCACCTTAGGGTTTATTTTCTTGCAATATTTGATCATAATCACATGAGTCTCTTACATTAGAGTTTCAAATATTCATTATTCTTGGCCATCTAAGTCCAAATTCAAGGTGTGGCTTGCTCCATTCTCCCAAATGGATAAAAACTACACTAGTCTTGAGCTTGCAAAGTCATACAAAACATCAAATTACTCTCTCTTAAAGCAACCTAGTAGCTAGATACCTTGTTAACTTCCAATCCTCAACCTAACTCAATGCTTGGAATTGTTAACTTCCAATCCTCAACCTAACTCAATGCTTGGAAAATTCAGTTAACTTATTCTTGTTGTTATTTGATTGGATTGTTTACAACTTACTTAATATTGTGGTTTTTGGACACGGATCTTATTCCACTTATTAAGGGTTGTATTTTAAGATTTTTTTCACTAATTTTGAGGACTAATGTAACATTATTCACTGCTGCAAATTTTACTATAATAACCCTCATACTTCATATCTAGTGTTCTAGAGATGATTATTCATTTGTTAGACTTGGTAATTGTGTAATTGTTAGTATAAGCTTTGATAACTTATCTCACACACGTTAACCAATTACCTTGTCCAAACGCTTTCTAACCTTTCACTTGTCCTTAAATCTAGCCTATCCTTTTATGTGACCAATATACGGGGCCATAGGATTGGATAATATTGTTATTTATCCCTTAAAGTCATCCGGGAAACCTCCCTTGTGTTGGATCCATCCTTCACTAAAGCAAGGGAAGCACTTGCCTGGGTGATAATGACATTTACTACCAATTTTTACACAAGTATAACATCTTTTGAAAGATTTGCACAAGTTCAAAATCATCTTGTTATTGTATATAGAGTCCAAATATGGATACACATAATTTTTTTGGTAAGGAAAGAGTGAACCTTCAAATGGTAGACTTCTTGACAAAAGAGAAACTTGGTGATGAAACATGGTGATGATGAGACGTGTTGTAACATAGATCAATTTTTCCAAAGCCTCCAAAATATTTTTGTCAAAATTTGTCCAAGTTTCCTATAGCCTCAAATCATCAATTTGGTGATGTCTTACAATTTGTCTAGACCCTTCATATTTAAAATCCTCCCCACCCTCATCCTCATATATATAAAAGGATAAAAGGATAATGGCTCAATACTTTGACAATAAATAGAGGATAGACTAGGAAATTTTGCTTTCCTATATATATATATATGTATAGGAAAGCAAAATTTCCTAGTCTATCCTCTATTTATTGTCATATATGTATATATACATAATGGCTCAATACTTTGACAATAAATAGAGGATAGACTAGGAAATTTTGCTTTCCTATATATATATATGTATAGGTATAGGAAAGCAAAATTTCCTAGTCTATCCTCTATTTATTGTCATATATGTATATATATTTATCCGTGCAAAATTTCCTAGTCTATCCTCTATTTATCCTCTATCAAAGTATTTTATTGTCATCAAAGTATTGAGCCATTATCCTTATTCTCAATACTCGTCATTATTCCAAGTCAAAATATTTGATTAAAGTCATTTTTATTTTTAGAAAAATTATTTTTATGTCATTAAAATAAAAATAATGACTAAACGATCGCTTAATTATCCAATGGGTATGCTCCCATTCAATCCCATAGTGAATGGGCGAGGACACGAAAGGTTTATTATTCATTTTTGTTAATGCAACGTGGCAGATTGGTGTTGTTTCGTATTTTCCTTTGTGGTTATCAACCGTCACTTCCCCGAAAAAAATGGCAACCGTCAATCTCTCGATACGTGGATGGTCAGTTTTTATATTTGGTAACAAGTTTTATTCTAGAACGGCAAATTCCTGGCCCAGTTTCTTATGTTTTAACATCTTCATATGGATTCTTTGCATGTTTTTTATCTCCACAGTCGTTTTGTAGGGTTTTCAATATTCTTGAAGAGAAAACAAAGCTATGTGAAATTAATTGTCAAGATCATCTCTGCGACATCAATACTTTTTTCAAAAACAAATCCCTCAGCACGAGTTCGAAACCCTAGATCAATTGTCACGATAGAGAAGCTTTATCTTGGCTCATGTACATGTGAACGATTTTTTGCATTATTATTACTTCTTGTTATTCTCTTTGTAATACGGTGTAGCTCCTATTGAAATCGATTGATTGATTTCGCAAGAAAGTCGGGTGGAATTGAAGATTAAAGAGGACAAGAAAATAATAGATATGCTTCTACTAAATGGTGATTTAGAATAAGCAATAAGCACGGGGAAAATCATCCCAGTCCACCACCTCAAAACAAAATACATATGGGATCGTTTAGGTACAGTTGTGACTCCAGTTAAGATTTTGTATCGCTAAAAAAACTTGTTAAAAAACTTGTTTCAGAGAAGGCTAATAACGACAATAACACTTATGTACCTTCCAGTGTAGACCGTTGCTTGATCTACGCCTCAGAATTTGAATTCATAACTCCTAAGCTATTGAGTGTGCTTTTATTTATTTATTCCAGGGTCAGAAATATTTTGGAGAAACTCCTGGAATGTACGCATCATTCAGTGGCCATGCTCGTTGCATTGCAATGAATTATTTCTTTCCCTAGGTTAGGCTAGGGTAGTAGGAGGTACTAACAAGAAATTATGGAGAAAAAATTGCAAGAATGAGTATTGTCGTTGTGGAGTGACAATGTCGAGCATTCACTTCAAATAACTGTGAAGACAGAAAATGAAGAGAACTCCATTACTGTTAGTGTGTTTGATGCATCTATTTCTATGGAGAATTTTATGATATAGTTACCTGAAATTCATTCTTCATTGATGGCAATGAAGATCTTTTAGATGAAGTGACAAGTGGCAACTTAGGGTCATAAGAGGTGGATAAATGCAAATAATGGTTGACTATCTTATGACGAGAATGTTAGAACTAAAGTAAAACAATGTCGAATCCATATCAAACCATCTCATCTTCACTTTATATTTCTTAAAACAGTCTGAGTTTTGAAGGCTCAATCCCAGATTTCACGACAACAATGCAGCGATCAATTCGAGATTTGGAGGGATTTTAGTTGACATTCAAATAATGGTTGCCTATCGTATGACGTGAATGTTACAACTAAAGTAAAACAATATGGAATCCATATCAAACCATCTCATCTTCACTTTATATTTGTTAAAAGAGTCTGAGATTTGAAGGCTTAATCCCAGATTTCACGACAACAATGCAGCGATCAATTCCAGATTTGGAAGGATTTTATTCGACACTCAAGGAAGATAAAAGAGCCAGCTGAAGATATTTACAAAGGGGGGGTTTAGCGGGTTACGAGATTAAGAGTGAGAGACTGAGTTCTTTGTTGGAAAACCTATATGGATACCATAAATTATTTTTAAATTAGATGATATATCCATGGATTCATTTCTCAATCCAATTAGAGCCTTTTTTNCATTGTTTCTTCTTTATGTTTGTGGTAAAATTTATATTTGGGTTAGAAATGTGACAATTTGGTACTACCTCCATAGTTGAAAGTATAAAGGAATTTTCCCAAGTCGTATATTTCCATGCATATGAGCATTGACTTGACCTATATCTTCATTATCAAGCCTTGTGACTTGTATCTTCATTATCAAGCCTTGTGACTAAGAGAAGAAGTGTTTATCATAACCCCGATATGTTTTATGTGCTTTCAATTTCAATTTGTTGGATTTATCATTGCAAATGCCCAACAAGTTGTATTTTCTTCATCTCAGTTATGTAGAGATTGAAACATTATTCTAGAAGCATTGATCCTGTTTGGAGTAGAAGCATTAATCTTAGAAACATGGTACAATCCAAACCCTATCCACAATCATCCCATATCCAGGTTTGGAGGAGAAGCATTGATCTTGGAAACCGTGGCACAATCCATAGATCTTGGTGGGACCTTTAGGACGGTGTGAGGAGGAAGGTGACATCATATTGATGATGATGTTGCTACCCTACCAATACATAGGGGACAAGTGTCAGCACTTGGAAGGATGTGTCGAGTGCTTAGTGATGATGTTCATTCCATGTTAAGTCCACATGGGTTGTCCACATGTCAAGTGGTGATTGTGCCACATCTTATGATGTTTTCACACTTTGAGGGAATGAATGGTTATGTGATTGGAGTGCCAGGTGGAAGAGTCAGGTAAGGACACGTGTCCTGGGTACCAACTTGAATGCCACATAGGCTCTCCTTTAAACGATGCTAGGATCAAGTGACATTGTGATGACATGGAGTGCCAACGTATTCAGAGGAGAACACATGGCATCTTGTGAACGGAAGGACTGGTCGAGCATGGAATTCTGTTGGAATCATCCCTTAGAGACATATGTCTATACCTTATCCCTCAGATCTACCAAGGATAGATCTCAGTCATCCATCAGAGGGGGCTGGTCGGAGTGGGTTGCGATGTCAGAGGGGGGAGTACTATGAGGATTAATCTGGTCCATCGATCAGAGGATGGCCATGATGCACAACAATCGTCGATCTGTAGTGGGGTTCGTAGGATAAGTACAAAGTTTGTGTGAAAGGGGGTGTTATTCGTCATGCATGTTGGAGGCTCCGATGAAATTCGAGTTGTTTATTGTCAGTTTTTCAGGATTGTTCAATCCGTCGGAGTGGACGTTGTCGGACCCAATTGTCAGATTGTGCATAGTATCTCGATGCAGAAGTAATCCAACATGAGGCTTCCAATAGCAATGAAAACATAGTAAGGAAGTTCGATAAAGTGTGGTTCTGAGTAGTGATGTGGTAGATGCCATGGTCGTGCCACATGGGTTGGTACAAGAAACAATATGCCATGTTGGGTGGCACGTGTGACAAGGATGCCATGTGGACGCCACATTGCATTAAAGTGAAATAAAAAATGGAATACCCGAGCACTTGGGAGGGCTATAAATTTTGATCCATAGTTTAGAATTGAGCATGGTTACAGTCGTTGGAAAGCTCTAGACAAGCAGATTCAACCTATGAATTCTATTTGGAGAAACAAAGTAGTTGATTAGAAAAATTGAAATATTGACACCCCATCAACCTAACTAAAACTAGGAGGTAGAGTGATGTTACATGATCTCCTCTAGTTACCCCTAGGTGAGAGGGGGACAACAATGATGAGCAGAGATTTATGGATACCTACGTCGCAGATTCACATATTGCAATTCATCATCATCATGTTTTTGTTATGTCGAGAAATGTAGAACCATTTGAAGGTTCACTCTTTCCTTCTCAGACAAACTATATGTATTCATATTCATACTCAATATATTAGGACAAGTTATTTATATTTTTGACAATGCTATTTATATGTTTGAAAATGATTTCTCCTTTATAGAAGTTCTATAGAAGTTATGCTACTTATTATTTTTGTTTTTCATAACAGATTAAGGGTTAAGAAAATACTTAATCTATTTTGAAAAGCTACTTTACCATAAGATAATTGGTTTTAATTTTAAATTTTATGATATATTTTTAGTTTCTAAAAATATGTTTCCCATGAGACAATTTTTTTATTTTTTTTGCATAATATTTAAAAGTGTGATATTGTTGATATAACACTCTAACCGAAGTTAATTTTTGTTTTTATCTATTTAAAAGTATAACTGGTTGGAGCATTGGTTAAGCAATGAATAAAAAAAGGTTAAAGTTTAAATAAAAATAAAAATAATATTAGATATTGAATTTTTTTAATATTATGGTTAGATTAAGGTCATATTTAATTCTTTTAAATTTGTTCATTTATTACTTTAAAGTTTAAGAGTTAATTCTTTTAAATTTAATAATTAAAATCAATATTGATTTAATTTAGTATTTTAAAGTTTAAGAGTTAATTCTTTTAAATTTAAGAGTTAAAATCAATATGATTTTAATTTAGTATTTTAAAGCTTAATATTGATTTTAATTTACTACTTTAAAGCTTAAGAGTTATGGTGTGTAGGTTGAAAACTTGTAATCTCAAATTATCCATACCTACGCGCTGTGTGGTTCGGTCAAGACTCCTCTTTGGTCAGTGTCGTGCAAAATAAGGGACTTCACTTTGGTTTTCTTGGACATATTCATGACTGTAAATCCCTCGTACTTACTCCAACGTTGAAACGAAAGAAAAATACAAAAATCCATTCAATAGAAATAAAACAAAAGATACACGGAGCTCATGTTGTATTAGCACGAGAAGAAAAAAGATTCAAGATTCTTTGCAGGTCTCCGCAGGTCTCAAATTTTCAGGCAGCACGTGTTGTATTTGTGCCACTTGTCTCATGTCAGGCCATAGGATTCATTAAACTCTAGCCATCAGATATAGAAGGTGTAAATCTATACCATTTTCATTGTACGATATGCCAAGACTGTCGTTCGATTGTTGACGTGTGGCAAGTTCAGTTTTAAATATGAGTCGTCTGATTAAGACCACGTGCCGATGATGGGTCAACCCAGATTTATTGTAAGAAAAGGGCCATGTGGCACATCCAACAACTCAGATATATGGCCAAAAATGTGTCGCCTGTCATACAGTTGACGGCTTAGATCTAGGGTTTGGATTATTCCACGTTTCCAAGATCAATGCTTCTCCTCCAAACCTGGATATGGGATGGTCGTGGATAGGGTTTGGATTGTGCCACGTTTCCAAGATCAATGCTTTTACTCCAAACAAGATCAATGCTTCTAGATCAATGTTTCAATTTATAGGCCACGTTTCCATGTAATGCTTCTAGTCCAAGATTTCTCTCTATAAATTGAAAATTGTTTCCCCTTAATCAAAACATTAATGGTTTTCACTAATAAACAAACAATTGACATTAGAAATATGTTAGGCACCTCTAATTCTTACCTATGTATCTTAATGAAGTTGAAAACCAATAGATGGAAAATGAGTTGACTGAAATAACCATGAAATATATCGTGGGGTATTTAACATAGGCCTTAACACCTCTCCATATAATGTAATATCTTAAAGAAAATACTAGCCATAGGATCACAAGAGGAGGATCAGACTATCAAAATTTCAATGGAATACTTCTGTGACAATTGATGCGCAAACAAATAAAAAGTGGTATATATGAGTTCAATCAATAGCTGAAAACTCAAGGTGGCCCTCCTTTGTGACACACCTTTTCCAAAATACAATTAGCATAGTTAAAATCTCAGTTTTCCAATTTTTTTCCATGAATGAATATATTCTAAATGTGGTGATTATGTTTTGGCAGAGGTCCATGAGGCAGGAGGTTCATGATTAATTTTCAAGGATAGATGAACCTCACATAAACCAAATCTTAATTGTTGGAGTTTTCCTTCATACATTAAGGTTTTGAGCCCTATGTTAAATAACTCACATGATATTTTATGGCGTTTTAATCCAATGTATGATCCATTTTATTGGTTTTCAACTTCATTAATGAAGGTAGGCTAGAATGAGAGGTGCCTAGCATATTTATAATGTCAAGTGTCAGTTTATTAATGAATACCGTTAAAGTTTTTATATGGTTAAAATAATTTTGAATTTACGAAAAAAAAATTTGGGGAAGGGATTATTATTATTCCCTTGTGTCAAGAAGGCCTCCTGAAGAAATAAAAGGAAGAGAATAATGAAACAAGGAATATAAGAATGAAAAGATAGGAGAGGAGGAAGAATATGGAAGAGGAAGGAGACAAAAGAAGAAAAAGACAAAGGCGAAGAGGAGAAAATTTGCAATGGAGAGGAAAAATTCATTGTGGAGGCATTGTAGATGAGGTGAAATATGGATTAAGGTTCATACAAGATATAAATATGGCTTAGGCGAAGAGGAGAAAATTAGCAATGGAGAGGAAGATGTCACTCTTGAGGTGTGGATTCATTGTAGATGAGGTGAAACACGGATTAAGAGTCATACAAGATATAAAGATGGCTTAGAGGGAAATGGATACATCACGAACAAACTTATAAAGAAATACAAATAATATTAATATAGAATTCATTTTGATTAAGCTAGCCTATTGAAAGAGTATGTAGCTAAATAAAATGAGGACTCCTTCCTTGCTTGGAATCCTTTTTATACAAGTGATGATATATAAATAATTATAAGACTAATATACAATGTACGTGAAGATGGAAACATAATATATTTAAACTTTTTAGTAAGAATCATGTAATTTGACATGTTCCAATTTTTTTTTTTTTAAAGGGTAGATTATTAAGGGTACTTTACCTCAATCACATAAGATGATAAAAATAATAGGAAAAGTTAAGTTGGTTTTGATGGTGCTTTTTAACCTTTTACCTCCATGTTAACCACAATTGGTAGAAATTGAATGAAAAAAACATAGAGGGTGGGAGGGAGGCATTAATAGAAAAAAACATATTAGTTTAGTATAGATTTTCAACTTTTGAATGATATACGTGTTAAGGATATACCATACATAACAATGGGATCACTCTTATTATGGTGAGGGTATCATACATAGCAAGGGGATCACTCTTATTATGGTGATGGTGGTTGTTGGAGGATGGGAGGTAGTAATCTCAAAACTTTAGATGTTAAGGAATGGCTTACATGGGTGGGGATATAGATCAATCTTGGATGATGTTGGTTAGTTTCCATGAAAGGACAATATACAATAGTTGACAATATCATATCATTAGTCTTAAGTGGTAGTCTACGTGTTGCATACTTCCTTCCCTACATGTGTAATTAACTTTGTTCCCATATAATAGTTTCTTCGATTCAAAATCTAATAAACAAAAGTGGTACTTCACATTAGATCACAAGAGGAGTTTTGCTCAATAGAAACTTCAATCTTGTCAGTCATATAGCTATATTTGGCTAAAGTCGTAGGGAAAGCAATATGTGATAAAAATGGCAATGTTTGTATTAAATGAAATAAAACCCATTGGCCATCTCTACGAAAGAGAGTTTGAACTAGGAGAGTCTGGCTCTGCAAAACACTCTCCATTGTTCATGCACATTACACATTAACTAGAAAACATGGTTTTAGGGAAGTTAGAACAATGTCCTGAGAAATAGAAACTAATACCTATCCCGAGGTTATGTGAACCAACTCTACCTATTCTAGGATTTTCTCCATTATCTTCAACACTCCCCCTTAATGGAGAATGGGTTCACAAATATGCTTAACATCTCCATAAACATTTGAAACTTAACATTTCCAAGAGGTTTAGTGAAAATGTGTGCAACATTATCACATGTATTACAATATTCCAAATGGATTTCTTTGGATTGCACTTTCTCCCTGACAAAGTGGGCTTGTGTATCAATATGTTTAGTGTTTTTGTGAAACACCAGATTATTGGCAAGTTTGATTGAACTCTGATTGTCACATCTGATTGTTGTTGTGTCTATCTTTTCTTCCCCAACATCCTGGAGAAGTCTCTGCAACCAAACTGCCTCACACGTTGTTGCACACATGGATTGATATTCTGCTTCCACTGAGGACAAGGAGACTATGTTATGCTTCCTGCTGCTCCATGTGATCACCCCAGATCCAATGCTGAAAGAATAACCTGTTATAGATCTGCTATCACCTACATTTCCAGCCCAATCTGAGTTTGCATATCCTGCCAATCTAACATCAGAGTAGTCAGTGTAAATAATACTGTAATCTAGAGTACCTTGTAGATACCTCAAAACACTTTTTGCTGCATTCCAATGGCTTTCAAGTGGCTTAGACATAAATTGACTTAGCACACTGACTGCATAAGCCAAATCAGGTCTGGTGGTGGTTAGGTAGATTAGACTCCCAACCAGTTGTCTGTAATGTGTTGGATCCACCGCTTTTGAGCCATCCTCACACTACAATTTGATGTTCTACTGCAATGGTACTGGTGCAAGGTTACACTGATCCATCCTAAACTTTTCTAATGGGAATTTGACATACTTTGCTTGGGACAAAAATGTTTGACCTGAATCTCTCCAAATCTCAAGACCTAAGAAGTATCTGAGTTCACCGAGGTGTTTCATTTCAAGCACCTATGACATTTGTTGCCTGATTTCATCGATTAGATATGTAGCATTACCTGTAATGATCAAATCATCTACATACAACGAAATCAATACTACGTGCCCTTGTTCATCTTTCATGGTGTAAATATTAGGGTCATTTTTACTTCTATTATAGCCAGCTTGCAAAAAAAATGAATCAATCTTTTCATACCAAGACCTGGGAGCTTGTTTTAGTCCATAAAGTTCTTTCTTCAATCTACAGACTAAATGTTCTTTTCATTTCTGGACAAACCCTTCCGGTTGCTCTAGATAAACCTCTTCTTTTAGTTCTCCATTCAAAAATGCAGACTCTACATCTAGTTGGTGCATCATTGAATGTTTCTTAGTAGCTAAAGCGATTAGCATTCTGATAGTGTTTAATTTAGCTACAGGGGCGAAGGTTTCTTCATAGTCTATCCCTTATTTTTGTGAGTACCCCTTTGCTACCAACCTAGCTTTTAGTTTTTCTATGGTTCCATCTGCATTAATCTTCGGTTTATATAACCATTTACAACCTATGGTTTGTTTTCCTCTAGGAAGTTCAACCAATTCCCAAGTGTTATTTTTGATTATTGAATCATATTCATGTTCCATGGCTATTTTCAATTCACTACATTCATTTGCTTCTTTATAACTAGACAGTTCAACCACATTCATCATACTAGTTATAAAAGCATTTTCCCTATATCTTGCGGGCATTTGAGCTTTCCTACCTAATCTCCTGAGTGGTGGGGTTTCTTCAAACCTTATTTGATCATCATTTTCTTTTTCTTCCTCCTGATGTTGTTGTTGTTGTTTCTATTGTTGTTGTTGTTGTTGTTGTTCATCCTCTGCCTTTGTGTGTTGTTGACCCTGATTTTTTTATGCTTCTTCTTCCACCAAGTACGGAATGTCCCATTCCACATTGTGCTCATCAGATTCTTCATGATCCTGCTCATGGAATTTGACATCTCTACTAAAAAAAATATTGTGAGTAGAGGGATTAAATAATGTGTAAGCTTTATACTGTGAACAATACCCTATAAAGGTACATCTGATGGATTTTGAATCTAATTTTCTTCTATCTTCCTTTGGAATGTGGGAAAATTCTTTAGATCCAAATATTCTTAAGTGTTTTACTGCATGCTTAAATCCATATAATGCTTCATAAGGAGTTTTAGACTCAAGACTCTTTGTTGGACTCCTATTTTTCAAATAAACTATATTATTCACGACTTCAACCCAAAAACCATTCGAAAGATTCTTACCTTTCAGCATACTTCTAGCACATTCCACCAGTGTTTTGTTCTTTCTTTTTGTTACTCCATTCTGCTGTGGAGTATGGGGTACTGTGAATTGCTACAAAATTCCATGATCTTTACAATACCTGATAAGTTCATCCTTCTTGTATTCTCCCCCTTGATCAGAACGAAGAATTTTTATCTGTTTCCCTATTGGCTTTCAATCATATTTTTAAACTGCTTAAAGTATTCGAATGTATGGATCTTCTTACTTAATAAATACACCCAAGAAAACTTCATACAGTCATCAATAAACAATAGAAAATACAGTGCACCTCCTAATGATTTTGTCTGCATGGGTCCACAAAGGTCTGTGTGCACTAATTCAAGTATATCCCTCTATTTATTTTCTAATCAAACATGGAATTCTTCTCTATGCATTTTTCCTAATGTACATGCATCACAATCATTATGTACTTGCTTTAGCATAGGAAGATCTCGTACCAATTCCTTCTTTTGTAGCAACAAGAAATCATTGTAGTTGATGTGGCCAAATCTCTAATGCCATAGCTCTTCTGTAGTTAGGCTCGTTGTTGTCAATGCTCGAACTGGTGAAGGTCTTACATCCAACTTGTACAGTCCTCTTGTTCGGACTCCTGTAGCAATTGTCTTCATGCCATCTAACAGATCTTTAATATAACAGTTAGATTTAAAAAATTCAACTTTCAGATCTTGATCTGTAATCATGGAAACAGAAATCAAGTTCTTTGTTACACTAGGCACATACATAACATTATGAATTTGTTTGATATTACCATTAGGTAAAATGACATAAATGTTCCCACACCCTTTGATTTTATGATTTCTATCATCACCTAGGTAAATCTATTATCCTTCGTTGATTTCTTTAAAATCTTCGAACCAATGATTGTTCCCTGCCATGTGTGTTGACACTCCTAAATCTACATACCAGATGTCTGCATCAACATTCTCATCACAATCTTCCATGAACAATCTAAAATTCTGAACATGATTGTCATTCGCGAGATGACCTGCATGTCTTTTCTGCTTCTGTTGTTCTTCATCATATTTCTTCTTCCTGCACTCCCTGGCAATATGACCTAGTTTTCCACAATAAAAACATTTAGTTTCAGAGTAGTTTCTATTCGGATGCACACCTTGGGTCTGATTCGGTCTTTTGTGTGAGTTTGCTCCGTTTTGTTGTTGTGGACTTCCTTTCCCTTTGAAGAAGTTTTTCTTTGCCATCAATGCAAGATCGACACTCTGGGGCTTCAGAGTCGATCTTCTTTCTTCTTCCTGCATCAGTATTCCTGTCAACTCTTCAAATTTTGGGATCTTCTCTCTGGCATTTATCCTAGTGATAAACATTTGGTAATCATCAGTGACACCATTCATTGTAATGGTTACAAGATCTATATCATCAACTGTATGACCAATGTCTGCCAATTTTTTCTTCAGATCCTTGATCCTTGCTACGAATGAAGCAATTGTTTCATTCTCCTCCATCTTCAGGGATAGGATCTTACTCTTGAGGAACATAATACGATTTGAATTCTTGATCTCATACAACTCCTTCAGAATTCCCCAGATCTCGTTAGTTGTCTTACATTCTCTAATGTGTGGTATGATGAAATCTTTCACTGGCATCTTCAACAACGTCCTTGCTTTACCTTCTTGCTTCTCCCAATCTAGGATCGATGTTGATCCAGCTGCGGGCCTCAGCTCATCCCCATTCACAATCGTCCAAGCACTCTGCACGTCTAGTAGAGTTTGCATCTTGAATTTCCAATTTGCATAATTGGAACCATCGAGCCTGTTATGCTCATTCAAGCATGCTTCAAACATATTGTTATTCATCTTGGCGATTTAGAATAAAAAAAAATTTGACAAGTAAAAGAAGATGTTAGATTTACCCCAGATCTATGACAAAGACAAACCACTGATCTTCAGTGTTGTTTGATCTCGCAGCACACCCACTGATCACCGTGGCTTCCTTCACACCCTCCGGAAAACCTTTTTTTTTCATTTTCTGCATCCGTCTCCAAGATGCAGCCTTCTCTCGGAGCCTTTTTGTTGTTTACCTCATCGTCGCAGATGTACACCTAATATCTGAGACTATCGCAGATATACACCTAATATTTGAGACTGTCGTCAATGTACACTGAAAACCTGCGACGGTCGAAAAATGAAATCCGCGAGAAGTGTAGTAGTGCTATCGCCGCGCTTATCCACTCAAAACCTGCGACGATTTCGGTTTAGTCACACCCACCAGATAGCGTACAGGTTCCTTAGCCCTGATGCTCTGATACCATGATAAAAATGCCAATTTTGTATTAAATGAAATAAAACCCACTGGCCAACTCTATGAAAGAGTCTGAACTAGGAGAGTATGGCTCTGCAGAATGCTCTCCATTGTTCATGCACATTACACATTAAATAGAAAACATTGTTTTAGGGAAGTTAGAACAATGTCCTAAGAAATATAAAATAATTCCTATCCCGAGGTTACGTGAACCAACTCTACCTGTTCTAGGATTTTCTCCATTATCTTCAACAATATGCACTATGAAGAATCCAATTGATCAAAGTATATGACAATATTAGTAATTGTAAATGAATTTTCATGGACAAACCACATGTAAACATATGTCTTCTCATTTAATCCTTTCTATCTAGTATTGACTTTCCATGAAGGAACCAACATGTAATCATATCTCTTCGTATGCATGTCTATCTTCTCGTTTAATATTTTCTTTCTATCGAATACGTCTTATCCTTCTAGAAACTACCTACGTGAAAATTAAACGGATCCCATCGCGAGGAATGTATCCAATTAATATATATATAAAGTGAAGAGAGTACTTGTATATCATTAAATCAATGTGTTTTTATTTAGATCGCATATTCAATTTGATAAGAATCAAAATTTCATTGTGTATACTTTTAAAGCCAAAATATGCACCAATGGCCAAAATTACATTGCTAAACCTTTCTAAAAAATACAGTGCACTACCAAAGTGTTAAAATTTTGTATGCGATGGTGATATCCCATATACACGTGATATCCAATATACACTTGATAGATGCCTACATAAATCAAACTAGAGTCTAGGAGTTCATGCAATATCTAAAATGAAACATACTATTCTTCATGCGTGTTGTTCATCAATGAAGGCAATGAGATATCTATTAACTATGTCCTTTTATTTACATGAAAGTGGGATTGGAAAGGTTACGTAGTAGACCTTATGGAATCTAAACAATGTATATACAAGGTGCCTGTAACCCAACATGATGAGACCCGGAGATTATAGATAGGGCGGTTCCTTGAGGAATGTGAAGTATTGGTTACAAAAATATTTTAGGAAGTTATGGCATGCATTTGTGGGCATTCTCATGCATGTTGGATCACTTTCCATGAGTTTTTTTTTACCCTAACGAATACTATCAGATAGATTCTTAAAGGAGAGTGTCCATGGTACATATCACTTACTATTATAACTCAACATAAGTGTATCAAATCTATCATTTTCCCTGTTAAGAACCAATCGTTCTTTGTCCAATCTCATGAAAACACGGATTGGTGTCATGAATGGATTGGCCCATTCATGATTTTAACATACTTGTTAATGGTTTTGGGAAAGCAATAATTGGAAATATATTAACCACTTTGCGGGATTAAAAACCTCTTAAGCACTTTGTGTTTCCAGCCAAAAAAAATTACTACAAGATGCCATGTCGTCTTAGATAAATGTCATTTGAGATGGAAAAATTGAAAAGAGTTGTCTTACTATGACCGTGCTTAGATTCCATGCATAGAATTTATGTTCCTTTCTTCCAAGTTGCTTATCCAATTAAAATACTACAAGATGCCATGTCGTCTTAG
The DNA here is from genome assembly GCA_010110895.2 of Picea sitchensis. NCBI lineage: Eukaryota > Viridiplantae > Streptophyta > Pinopsida > Pinales > Pinaceae > Picea > Picea sitchensis. Next base: position 68,835 of record SNQJ01S0041354.1, on the reverse strand, counting down.
ATAAATGTCATTTGAGATGGACAAATTGAAAAGAGTTGTCTTACGATGACCATGCTTAGATTCCATGCATAGAATTTATGTTCCTTTCTTCGAAGTTGCTTATTCAATTGAAGGTTGGTATAACATAATGAGGCATATCATTTCACCTTACTATATGCAAAGCTTAATCCACAAGGGATGTGCAAATACTTCTCAATCTTCGCAATGTAGTTAATCTGTTCCTCAGAATTTAAATATCCCACCAGAATATCTAGTCTGGAGTTGTTTCCCAAACATGCACTTGTCATGGTGACGTTTTTTCAGGTCTAACCTCTACTTGAATCTCTTCTTTTGTAGTTTACTTATCCATTCTCCCGACAACTCTCATCATGTGCTTCCCATGCAAATCATCCTTATTGATCCTCCAATATGTGTAATTACTCTCATTGCCTGCACACAATTTCATCTTCGCCTTCTCCATGTGGTCTATGTCTACCTCATCCAAATCAAATTTCTCTATTGTGTGCTATTCCAAATTTCTCTTTCTCTATTCTAAATTTCTCTATTGTGTGCTAGTCCAAATTTCTCTCTAAATTTCTCTATTGTGTGCTATAGTGTACTATCAAAAACCATATTAATATTATTAATGTGTTTATATATTTAGATAGGAAATGTGTTTATATATTAAGATAGGGAAATAGTTAGCACATACTCTAAGAAAAAACATTATTAATGTGCTAAATATACATCTATGGATGTATATAGACACATTAATATTATTAATTTGCTAAATAGTCCATCTATCTATACAAACACAATATTATTAATGTGGTTGTTGCTAGTTACATTTTCATAACAAACCTCCTATATAAAAGAAAGATCAAGGGGTTGTTTGGTACCATCAAAGCCTACTTTGATAAATTCAAGAAGGGAAAATCAGTCAGAGAGTTGGTTTGCTATGCTCACGTAATATAATATACAAAGGGTATGTATCGTCACTCTATGTCTTATCTCCTATAATTTGAGGTGGAGGAAGAGTCATAATACTAGATTTAAGGAATAATAGACCATTTTTTCTTGATAGGGTCTTGGTTCTTAATAAGAATAAAAAAATATCAATCTAGTAACAAGACTCTTCCTCCTCCACCCCAAATCATAAGAGTTTGTTACACCTATCTACTTAAATATCTACGCCTTTCATCTCTACAAATTTTCTTGTATACTTTCAAAGCACGTCCACCCAACAATTCCTCCCTTTGTTGGAGTTACTCTCCTTTAACAAGTCTACTCGAAAACACTCTCATGTTGGAATCGCTATTGTAGATCCTGGACTTCTATACCAAATGACGATTATCAATATGCACTCAACAACAGAGCATTTAATGTTGTATATGTTGAGATATATACCATCAAATTTAAAAGTCCTTTAGATCAAACATTTAATGTTGTATATGCTAAGATATATACCATCCGATTTAAAAGTCCTTTAGATCAGACAGTGTATATCCCAACATATACAACATTAAATACTCTATTGTAGAGTGAAAATTGATAGTTATATTAATTCGCATACACAAGTCTGTGTCTTCTTCTAATAATAAATACAAATTTGTGTAGTAATTAATTGGGTTTCCTACGTTTTTCATATGCTTCCTATATCTACGTGGGTCTTTCGTTCATTTTTTTGCAATGCACTTTTTGGTATACTCCAATGGAAAATCATCATTATGAAGGATGACTCTAAGTGCATTATGTAAAGGAGTCATTTTTTTGCAATGCACTTTTTGGTATATTCCAATGGAGAATAATCATTATGAATTATGACTCTAAGTGTGTTATGAAAAGGAGGCCATTTGGTTATAAGTAATATTTATCCATGTAGAAAAAATATTGATTTGGTTGCTAGAAACCATACATTACTTCCTCCACAGAACCACACTTCTCCTTAAATGGTATTACCGACATGCAGAGTGGTGGGAATCTTGTGAGACCTTTCGAAAAGGTTGTGATATGGAATTCCTACTTTAGTTATTGTACTTGTCACGATTATCACACCTCTCTAAAAGTTAAATCTCAGCCACAAACTCAGAAACAAAATTGGACAATCATGAAGAATGAAAACTGACATAAATCTTAAATTTTCAATTTATTTTCCCTTTTGAATGCACAATATCATTTCGATATCAGCTAGAAATCTTTGCCTCCAAGATAGGCTTATGAGCTCGCTCAGCCGTCCGAAACTAGCCAATCTCATTAGTGGGTCATGTCTCCCCGATGCAATAGTAGATGCAGATCGATCAGCCAGTCAAGTGGTGCGAGTAGTACTACACGAGTCCCAAATGCGAGTGGAGTCTACGGAGCGAGGGTCAGAAGGAGAGCTGATTCATTGGGCTGGCACGAGATGGAGGGGAGGTTAGGGAAGCCGACACCATTAGAGGTGGATAGTGGATGTTTGGGAGGGAGGTGCTTACTTAGGGGAGTGATGTTTCTCTTTGGGTGGGAGAGATAATAAGTACGTAGCTCAGCCCTATGGGGGACTCCCACTCTGACTATGATTTCAATCATGGCTCCTTGGTAGGCTTATTCGTATAATTATTTGCTTGAATTTGTCTAATCCCATAAGTAAATTTGAAAAATTATACCTTGTAGTAAGTCCTTCACATGAGTAGTAGGTTGATTTTTTTTCTTTGTCTTATGTATAGTAGATGATTCTCTTATCTAAGAGTCCATGATTATAAGTGTATCACCACAAGGCTATCTTATCAGTAACTTGACGTTGAGGCAACCTCCCTTGGAAAAAACCTATTACTCATAAGAAACCACGGATCGGTAAGAAACTTTGTTTTTAATCCATGATTTTGATCACTTATTGCATGAAGTGTTGGTGTTTCTCTAGAAAAGTAGGCCATGTAAGTTCGTAACGTGGCCTATAAATTGAAACATTGATCTAGAAGCATTGATCTTGTTTGGAGTAATCGTTTGGAGTAGAAGCATTGATCTTGGAAACGTGGCACAATCCAAACCCTATCCATGACCATCCCATATCTAGGTTTGGAGAAGAAGCATTGATCAAGGAAACGTGGCACAATCCAAACCCTAGATCTAAGTGGTCAACTGTATGACACACGACACCTTTATGGCCATAGATCTGAGTTGTTAGATGTACCACACATGTCCCTTTTCTGACCGTAAATCTGGATTGGTCGATCATCGACATGTTGTCTTAATTAGATGACACAGATATAAAACCAACCTCGCTACGCGTCAACATCCAAATGATTAGACTGGCATACCGTACGATGAAAATGGTACATATTTACACCTTATAGATCCGATGGCTAGAGTTTCACGCATCCTACAACCTAACATGAGACATGTGGCGCAAATACAACACGAGCTCACTGAAGATTTGCGACCTATGGAGACCTGTAGAGAATCTTGAATCTGTTTTCTTTCCACTGAATGGATTTTTGGATTCTTCTTCTGTTTCAACGTTGGAGCGAGAGTACGAGGGATTTACAGTTGTGAATATCTCCAAGAAAACCAAAGCAGAGTCCCTTATTTTGCACGACACTGATCAAAGAGGCGTAGGTCTGGATATGCTGAGAGTACAAGTCTTCAACCTACGTGCCATAACTCTTAAGCTTTAAAGTAATAAATTAAAATCAATATTAATCTTTAAAGTACTAAATTAAGATCAATATTGATTTTAACTCTTAAATTTAAAAGAATTAACTCTTAATCTTTAAAATACTAAATTAAAATCAATATTGATTTTAATTTTTAAATTTAAAAGAATTAACTCTTAATCTTTAAAATACTAAATTTAAATCAATATTGATTCTAATTTTTAAATTTAAAAGAATTAACTCCTAAACATTTAAGTAATAAATGAACAAATATAAAATAATTACACATGACCTTAATCTAACCATAATATTATTTTTATTTTTATTTTAACTTTAACCTTTTTTTATTCATTGCTTCACCAATGCTCCAACCACTTTTACTTTTAAATAGATAAAAAAAATAATTAACTTAAAAAAAATAACTTATGTTAGAGTGTTATATCAACAATATCACACTTTTAAATATTACCACAAAAAAATCAAAAAATGGTCTCACGTGAAGACATATTTTTAGAAACTAATAATATATTATAAAATTTAAAACTAAAACCAATTATCTTATTGTAAAGTAGCTTTTAAAAATATATTAAGTCTTTTCTTAACCCTCAATCTGTTATGGAAAGAAAAAATAATAAGTATCATAACTTCTATAGAACTTATATAGAGAAGAAATCATTTTCAAAAATATAAATAACTTGTCCTAATATATAGAGTATAAATATGAATACATACAGTTTGTTTGAGAAGGAAAGAGTGAACCTTCAAATGGTTCTACATTTCTGGACATAACAAAAAAATGATGATGATGAATTGCAATGTGTGAATCCGTCATGTAGGTATACATAAATATCTTCTCAACATTGTTATCCCCCTCCCACCTAGGGGTAACTAGAGGAGATCATGTAACCTCACTCGAGCTCGTAATTTTAGTTCCAGAAGAAAAAAGATTCAAAATTCTTTGTAGGCCTCTATAGGTATTGAATCTTTAGGGAACTCGTGTTGTATTTGCATCACATGTCTCATGTCAGGCCATAGGATGCATGAAGCTTTAGCCGTTGGATCTAGAAGGTGTAAATCTGTACCATTTTCATTGTATGGTATGCCAAGCTGGTCATTCGATTGTTGACGCATGGCGAGTTCGGTTTTAAATCTGAACCGTTCGATTAAGACCACGTGTCGATGAACAACTGACCCATTTTTACGGTCAAAAAAGGGCCATGTGTGGTACATCCGACGACTCAGATCTATGACCAAAAAGGGCTCGCGTGTCATACAATTGACAACTTAGATCTAGGGTTTGAGTTATGCCATGTTTCCAAGATCAATGATTCCCCTCCAAACCTCGATATGGGATAGTCGTGGATAGGGTTTGGATTGTGCCACGTTTCCAAGATCAATGCTTCTTCTCCAAACATGATTAATGCTTCTGGATCAATGTTTCAATTTCTAGGCCACTTTTCCACGTTACCATGTAATGCTTCTACTACAGAATTTCTCTCTATAAATTGAAAATTATTTCCCCGTAATCAAAACTTTATTGGTCTTCATTAATAAACCAACAATGGACATTAGAAATATGTTAGGAACCTCTAATTCTTACATACCTCTATTAATGAAGTTGAAAACCAATAGATGGAAAATGAGTTGACTAAAATGACCATGAAATATCTCGTGTGGTATTTAACATAGGCCTTAACACCTCTCCATATAATGTAATATCCTAAAGAAAATACTAGCTATAGGATCACAAGAGGAGGATTAGACTATCAAAATTTCAATGGAATACTTTTGTGACAATTGATGCCCAAACAAATAAGAAGTGGTATATACGAGTTCAATCAATAGTTGAAAGCTCAATGTGGCCATCCTTTGCGACACACCTTTTCCAAAATACAATTAGCATAGTTAAAATCTCAGTTCTCCAATATTTTTCCATGAATGATATATTCTAAATGCAGTGATTGTGTTTTGGCAAACGTCCACAGGGGAGGAGGTTCACGATTAATTTTCAACCATAAATCAACCTCACATCAACCAAATCTTAATTGTTGGAGTCTTTTGTCATACATTAAGGTTTTGAGCCCTATGTTAAATACCTCACATGATATTTTATGGCAGCTTAAGCCAATGTATCATCCATTTTATTGGTTTTCAACTTCATTAATGGAGGTAGGCTAGAGTGAGAGATGCCTAGCATATTTATAATGTCAAGTATCAGTTTATTAATGAATACCATTGAAGTTTTTATATGGGCAAAATAATTTTGAATTTATGAAAAGAAAGTTTGGGGAAGGGATTGTTATTATTCCCTTGTGTCAAGAAGGCCTCTTGAAGAAATACAAGGAAGAGAATAATGAAACAAGGAAGATAAGAATGAAAAGAAAGTTTTTATATGGGCAGAATAATTTTGAATTTATGAAAAGAAGGTTTGGGGAAGGGATTGTTATTATTCCCTTGCGTCAAGAAGGCCTCTCGAAGAAATACAAGGAAGAGAATAATGAAACGAGGAAGATAAGAATGAAAAGATAGGAGAGGAGGAAGAATATGGAAGAGTAAGGAGACAAAGAAGAAAAAGACAAACGCGAAGAGGAGAAAATTCACAATGGAGAGGAAAAAGTCATTGTGGAGGCGTTGTAGATGAGGTGTGGAGGCGTTCTAGATGAGGTGAAATATGGATTAAGGTTCATAGAACATATAAATATGACTTAGAGAGAAAAAGACAAAGGCGAAGAGGAGAAAAATTGCAATGGAGAGGAAGAAGTCACTGTGGAGGTGTGGAGTCGTTGTAGATGACGTGAAACATGGATTAAGGGTCATACAAGATATAAAGATGGCTTAGAGAGAAATGGATACATCACGAACAAACTTATATATTCAACGAGTGGCGAAATAGAGAAATACAAATAATATATAGAATTCATTTTGATTAAGCTAGCTTATTGAAAGAATATGTGTGTTTTGGGTGGGTAGCTAAATAAAATGAGGACTACTTCCTTGCTTGGAATCCTTTTTAAGACAAGTACGTGAAGATGGAAAGCTTATATAGAAATAATTAAAAGACTAATATACAACGTACGTGAAGATGGAAAGATTATATATTTAACCTTTTTAGTAAGAATGATGTAATTTGACATGTTCCACCTTTTTTCTTTTAAGTTACCTCAATGAGTAAGGGTACTTTACCTCAATCTCATACGATGAGAAAAATAATAGGAAAAGTTAAGTTCGTTTTCAAGGTTTTTTTTACCTTCCTTTTACCTTCATGTTAACCACAATTGGTAGAAAATGAAAGAAAACATTTTAGTTTAGCATAGATTTTCAACTTTTGAATGATATACAAGCTAAGGATCTATTATACATAGCAATGAGATCACTCTTATTATGGTGAGGGTATCATACGTAGCAATGGGATCACTCTAATTATGGTGAGGGTGGTTGTTGGAGGATGGGATCACTCTTATTATGGTGAGGCTATCATACGTAGCAATGGGATCACTCTAATTATGGTGAG
>SNQJ01S0041354.1:38113-51396 GCA_010110895.2 Picea sitchensis | reverse complement strand
CATGGAAATTCATTTACAATTACTAATATTGTCATATACTTTGCTCAATTGGATTCTTCATAGTGCATATTGTTGAAGATAACGGAGAAAATCCTAGAATAGGTAGAGTTGGTTCACGTAACCTCAGGATAGGAATTAGTTTCTCTTTCTTAGGACATTGTTCTAACTTCCCTAAAACCGTGTTTTCTAGTTAATGTGTAATGTGAATGAACAATGGAGAGTGTTCTGCAGAGCCAGAATCTCTTAGTTCAGATTCTTTTTCGTAGAGTTGACTAGTGGGTTTTATTTCAATTAATACAAAAATTTCCATTTTTATCATGGTATCAGAGCGTCAGGGCTGAGGAACCTGTACGTTCTCTGGTGGGTGTGACTAAACCGAAATCATCATAGGTTTTGAGTGGATAAGCGCAACGATAGCACTACTACACTTTTCGCGGATTTCATTTTTTGACCATCGCAGGTTTTCAGTGTACATCGACGACAGTCTCAAATATTAGGTGTATATATGTGACAGTCTCGGATATTAGGTGTACATCAGCGATGATTGTGTAAACAAAAAAAAGGCTTCAAGAGAAGGCTGCATCTTGGAGAAGGATCCAGAGGCTGACAGCAGAAGGTTGTCTGGAGGCTGTGAAGGCAGCCATGGTGATCAGCGGATGTGCTGCGAGATCAAACAACACTGAAGATCAGTGGTCTGTCTATGTCACAAATTTGGGGTAAATCTAACATCTTCTTTTACCTGTCGATTTTTTTTTTCTTCTAAATCGCCAAGATGAATAACAATATGTTTGAAGCATGCTTGAATGAGCATAACAAGCTCGATGGTTCCAATTATGAAAATTGGAAATTCAATATGGAAACTCTGCTAGATGTGCAGAGTGCTTGGACGATTGCGAATGGGGATGAGTCGAGGCCCGCGGCCGGATCATCATCGATCCCAGATTGGGAGAAGTGAGAAGGTAAAGCAAAGATGTTGTTGAAGATGTCAGTGAAAGACTGCATCATACCACATATTAGAGAATGTAAGACAACTAACGAGATCTGGGGAATTCTAAAGGAGTTATATGAGATCAAGAATTCCAATCATCTTTTGTTCCTCAAGAGTAAGATCCTATCCCTGAAGATGGAGGAGAATGAAACAATTGATTCATTCATAGCAAGGATCAAGGATCTGAAGAACAAATTGACAGACATTGGTCATACAATTGACGATACAGATCTTGTAACCATTACAATGAATGGTGTCACTGATGATTACCAAATGTTTATCACTGGGATAAATGCCAAAGAGAAGATCCTAAAATTTGAAGATTTGATGGGAATATTAATGCAGGAAGAAGAAAGAAGATAGACTCTGAAGCCCCATAGTGTTGATCTTGCATTGATGGCAAAGAAAAACTTCTTCAAAGGGAAAGGAAGTCCACAATAGAAAAATGGAGCAAACTCACACAATAGACCGAATCAGACACAAGGTATGCTTTCGAATAGAAACTACTCTGAAAATAAATGTTTTTATTGTAGAAAATTGGGTCATATTGCCAGGGAGTGCAGGAAGAAGAAATATCATGAAGAACAACAGAAGCAGAAAAGACATGCAGGTCATCTCGCGAATGAAAATCATGTGCAGAATTTTAGATTGTTCATGGAAGATCATGATGAGAATGTTGATGCAAACATCTGGTATGTAGATTCAAGAGCGTCAACACACATGACAGGGACCAAGCATTGGTTTGAAGATTTTAAAGAAATCAATGAAGGAGCACATATTTACCTAGGTGATGATAGAACTCATCAAATCAAAGGGTGTGGGAAATTTTTTGTCATTCTACCTAATGGTAATATCAAACAAATTCATAATGTTATCTATGTGCCTGGTGTAACAAAGAACTTGATTTATGTATCCATGATTACAGATCGATATCTAAAAGTTGAATTCTTTAAATCTAACTATTATATTAAAGATATGTTAGATGGCATGAAGACAATTGCTACAAGAGTCCGAACAGGAGGACTGTAAAAGTTGGATGTAAGACCTCCACCAGTTTGAGCATTGACAGTAGCAAGCCTGACTACCAAAGAGATATGGCATCAGAGATTTGGCCACATCAACTACAATGATTTGTTGTTACTACAAAAGAAGGAATTGGTAAGAGATCTTCCTATGTTAAAGCAAGTACATAATGATTGTGATGATTGTACATTAGGAAAAATGCATAGAGAAGAATTCCATGTTTGAGTAGAAAAGAAACAGAGAGATATACTTGAATTAGTGCACATAGACCTTTGTGGACCCATGTAGACAAAATCATTAGGAGGTGCACTGTATTTTCTACTATTTATTGATGATTGTCCGAAGTTTTCTTGGGTGTATTTCTTAAGTAAGAAGATCCATACATTCGAATACTTTAAGCAGATTAAAAATATGACTGAACAAAAAATAGAGAAACAGATAAAAATTCTCCATTCTGATGAAGGGGGAGAATATGAGCTTATCGGGTATTGTAAAGATCATGTAATTTTGCAGCAAATCACAATACCCCATACTCCACAGTAGAATGGAGTAACAGAAAGAAAGAACAAAACACTGGTGGAATGTGTTAGAAGTATGTTGAAAGGTAAGAATCTTTCAAATGGTTTTTGGGCTGAAGTTGTGAATACTGCAGTTTATTTGAAAAAGAGGAGTCCAACAAAGAGTCTTGAGTCTAAAACTCCTTATGAAGCATTATGATGCAGGAGCATCTACGACGTCATGAAACGAGCAACGCGGGGATAAAGAGGCACAGTTGGACAGTGCCAGCACATACATTTTTGAATTACTTTGAAGATTGTGCGCCGCCATTTAACTGAAGGCATTCAAAGCTGAGCGCACTCGTATTATGTTATAGATAGGAAGGCATTTAATAGTTTTAATGCTGTTAGATAGGAAATAGTTGTAGATTAGACAGTTTTACTTCCGGGAGGGAAAACGAATATAGGCACCCTCCTTTGTATAATTGAGATGATTATTATTATTCAGAATTAGCATTGAGAAGCAAAAGGAGAGCAACTCAGAGAACTGGTGAAAAATCCCCATGTACAGATATTGAATTAATAGTAAAGCTTTGATTCAATTTCATGGCTGTGATTATTCTCTGTGTGTTGTTGATATTATGCTGTTGCATATTTGCTTCTTGTTTTGCCTATTGTCTATATGCTGCATATGTGATTGCATGGCAGGTTCGAAATCTGAGGGAATGAGAGAATGAGTCTCAATAGTTTCTCTGTTTAATCTAGGAAATTCCTGCATCGAGTGCAGTGGAATACCTCCGCATAGAGTGCATTGAGGAAGCTGGACAGTTAAACCCTCATCTTTTTTTTCTCAGAAGTCGTGCTGCGTTATTTGAACCGTGCAGGTGAAGTGTAGGTTGAGTTGAAGTCTCAGAAGAAAGCCTCGGAAGAGAAGAACAGGAGAACCGTGGTTAAATTCCGTGGACATGTTTATTTTCTGTGTGCTGTTAGCATTATTCCTTTGCATATTTGCTTCCTATTACTTACTTCTTTCATATGCTGCTTATGTGATCTTATGGAAGAATTGATTTCAAGGGTTTCAGAGTGAAAAGTGGTGAAAGCTCAAGAGGGAGAGTTCCTTGTAAGTACTGTGGAATAGAATCGGGTGAAGTCCGAACGGGAGAAGCTTCGAAGTAGGGGGGACTCTTCAAAAGGAAGAGAATCAATGACTTGAACTCCTGGGAAGGAGTTAACCTTCAACCGCAAGTGGAACCGGTGGCCATCGCATATCGGCATATCGAGGTTGGTGAGTGCGAGAGTTGCATGCACGTCGATATCGCGGTAGCAATTTCCAATTTCTGTGGGAGCATCGACTTTCGAAGGGACAGGTGGCACGTAATCTTGGGACATTGGGTCTCGGGAGTTGAAGGGCCAAGAAATTTGTCTCATAAGTCGCGAACTCGTGAAGGGACGAGGTAGCGATACTCAGGTATCGATGACTCGGGCCTCGGAAGTCGAAGGGGAGTTACTGTGGACTCGCGAGAAGCGAGATCGTGAATCTTGGCATCTCGGCACCTCGGGTATCGGGAGTCGAAATCCCGAGTGGTTCATAACACGAGAGGCGAAGTTCCGATCCCCCGAAGTAGAAGAAAAGAGAATAGAGAGGAGTGAACTGTGGGTGGAGAGAATTCGGTAGGAGGAGAGAAGAACCGTTGGGTTCTTCGGGCCCGGGGAAAGAGAGAAGATCCTGGTGAAAGTGACCATGTCGTGGGGGCACGAGGTTGCATCAGAGTGGTATCAGAGTGAGAAAGGAAGTTCTCTTTGTTCAGGTAGCAGAGAGAAAAGGATTCCGTCATGCCTCCCAGAAGAGAGAGGCAATCTCCTGATCGTGAAGACAGGGATGCCCGAAGAAGGGGTAGGCCAGCAGGTAATGTTGAGATGGAACGAGAGATGAGAGATCTCCGAGCCAGACTTGAAGAAATGGAGACCGCCCAAAGGCATGGTGCGGGAGCAGCCGAGTTCATCGATTCCGAAGTTGAAGAGGAGGCTGGACACAATGCCGAAGAGGTCTCAGCAGAAGATGCCTCAACAGAGAGGTTGATTAGAGCCATTGCCAGAATGAGCTCAAAGACGAAGATGGACATTCCCGTCTATGAGGGANTCTAAATGCAGAGGAATTGCTAGATTCGATCCGAGCATTGGATACCTACTTTGATTACGAATATATCGAAGAAGACAAGAAAATAAGGCATGCTATTACCAGGCTGAAGGGACACGCAGCCTTATGGTGGGGCAAGCTGCCGGAAGACAGGCGTTCCAAAGGCAAACAAAAGATCAAGAGATGGGATTGGATGATCGCCAAGATGAAGGCGAAATTCATCCAGAGAGACTACCATATCACTCTGTTCAGGCGCATGCAAACCCTGAGACAGAAGTTGATGATGGTGAAGGAGTACACCGAGGAGTTCTACAGGCTCAACATTCGAGCTGGTCATCGAGAGAGTGATGACGAGAAGGTGGCAAGATACCTGAATGGGTTGAGGTATGATATCCAGGATGAATTGAGCATGCTGACCATCCGCACAGTTGAAGACGTGTACCAGATGGCTCTGAAGGCCGAAGAGAAGCTGAGCCGTAAGCAAGGACAGCGAGGGCGAGGCAGGAGTCGGCCCAGAGGCAAAGAGGTTGCCCAAGAGAAAACTCAGAATCCCCAGGGTAGAGTCGAGAGAGGTGATACCTCACAGCAGAGGCAGCCACAATTTGAACAAAGGCAGCAAAAATTTGAGCCGAGGAGGCAGCATACCGAGCAGGGTGGCGGATATGCTGACGCAAATGTAATTCCTCGTACCCGAGGTAGAGGAAGAGGCCGAGGAGGAATTATCACATGTTTTACATGTGGGAAAGATGGACACAAAGCCATGGATTGTCCAGATAGGAAATTGGACAGAGGAAAAGCTCACGTTGCTGAGACGCAGAGGCATGACGTTGAGGATGAAGACACTGGAAGTGGGAAGTCACTGACAGTGCATAAGTTTCTTTTGAAACCTGAGAAAGAGGTGGATAGCTCAGCGTAAAGATGCAGACTGTTCCGGATGACTTGCAAGACCAAGGGCTGGAAATGCAAGGTCATAGTGGACAGCGGAAGCACCGATAATCTCGTTTCGACTGAGATGGTGGAGAAATTGGAGCTGAAGACGAACAAACACCCGAGTCCATACAAAGTGACATGGTTGCAGAAAGGACACCAGGTATGTGTTACGAGACAGTGCTTGGTTGAATTTAAAATGGGTGAATATAAGGATGAGATCCTATGTGATGTCATTCCCATGGATGTCTGTCATGTATTATTGGGAAGACCATGGTAGTTTGATCGAAATGTGGTTCATGACGGAAGAATGAACACATACACCTTGGAGAAGGATGGAAGAACACATACATTGCTTCCGGGGAAGGATAAGAAGGTGGAGCCAGAAGTAACCAGCACGATACTTCTCATGAGTGGGAAAGAACTTCTCACGAAGATCGAGAAGAATGAATATCCACAATTCTTTGTTGTCAGGAAGCCGAGAATTGTCCTGACAAGCACAAGAGTGGACGACTTGCCGGAAGAAATTCAGGAACTGTTGGGAGATTTCGTTGATATCATCGTGGATGAACTACCTCGTTCGTTGCCACCGATGAGGAGTGTGAGTCACCAAATTGACCTCATACCCGAAGCAAGCTTGCCAAATAAGGCAGCGTATAGGTTGACACCTCAGGAAAATGAGGAAGTCAAAAGCCAGGTACAGGATCTGCAGGATAAAGGAATGTTCAGAGAGAGTCTCAGTCCGTGTGCTGTTCCAACAGTGCTAAGTCCAAAGAAGGATGGAGGCTGGATGATGTGTACAGACTCCAGGACGATTAATAAAATCACCATCAGGTACAGGTTTCCACTACCGAGAATGGATGATCTGATGGATTTCCTGAGTGGGGCAAATTAATTTTCGAAGATAGATCTCAAGAGCGGATATCATCAGATCCGGATGCGAGAGAGAGATGAATGGAAGACGACATTCAAAACAAACGAGGTTTTGTACGAATGGTTGGTCATGCCGTTTGGGTTGACAAACGCGCCGAGCATATTTATGTGGCTGATGAATGAAGTCCCGTGGGAATTCATTGGCAAATTTTTGGTCGTGTATTTGGACGACATACTAATATTCAGCAAGACAAAGGCTGAACACTTGAGGCATCTAGCCACTGTGATGAGAAGATTACAGCAGGAGAAACTACTGATCAACTTGAAGAAGTTTTCCTTCATGCAGACATAACTCATTTATTTGGGCTTTGTAATCTCGACAAATGAATTGAAGATGGATCATGAGAAGGTCGAAGCAATCAGGAATTCGCCATCGCCGAGGAATGTTTTTGAGGTAAGGAGCTTTCATGGACTGGCTAGCTTCTACCGAAAGTTCATTCGGAATTTCAGTGGAATCAGCGCAGCATTGATGGACACTGTGAAGAAGCGGCATAAAGTTTTTCATTGGACAGTCGAGGCTGAGAAGAGCTTCAATCTGTTGAAGCGAAAGATAACTGAGCAGCCAATTCTGGTGCTGCCGGATTTTCAAAAGACCTTCCAAGTGAAGTGTGATGCCAGTGGGTATGCTGTTGGAGGGGTTTTAAGTCAGGATGACAGACTTGTTGAATATTACAGCGAGAAGTTGGATGATGGAAAAATGAAGTACTCCACATATGATAAAGAGTTCTATGCCATTATATAGGCATTGAAAAAGTGGAGGCATTATCTCATACCCAAGGAATTTGTCCCGTACAGTGATAATCATGCGTTACAGTTCATGAGTCAGCAAGAGAAGCTGAATCAAAAGCATGCAAAGTGGGTGGAATACATGCAGAATTTTACATTTGTGATAAAGCACATTTCGGGAACTGCAAATAAGGTAGCTGACACCTTGAGCAGGAAATGTTTATTGCTGCAGGAATTCAGGGTGAAAACTTTGGGTTTTGAGAATCTGAAAGATATGTATGCAGGTGACGCAGACTTTGGCGAGGCATACAAGGCAGCCGAGAACCTAGTTCTCAGGGATAGGAGTCCATGGATTGACTACCTAATCCAGGATGGATTGTTGTTCAAAGGCAATCAATTGTGCATTCCATATTGCTCTATGAGGGAGAATTTGGTGAATGACAAACACAGCGGAGGCTTAGCAGGTCATTTTGGACATGACAAGACCTTCGCCAAGCTGAGCGAATCGTATTATTGGCCAGGCATGCGTGCAGATGTTAAACAGTTTGTTGACAGATGTAGAATATGTCAACATGCGAAGGGCCGAAAAAAAATGCTGGGTTATATCAACCATTACCCATACCTGAGAGGCCATGGGAAGCCATTAGCATGGACTTTGTGTTGGGTTTGCCGAGAACACAGCGAGGAGTTGATTCCATCTTTGTGGTGGTGGACAGATTCTCGAAGATGGCACATTTCATTCCGTGTCATAAGACCAACGATGCAACCCACATCGCAAACTTATTTCTCAAAGAGATTGTCTGATTGCATGGATTTCCGAGAAGCATAGTCTCGGATCGGGATACCAAGTTCATCGGTCAATTTTGGAGGACACTATGGAAGAAGTTGGGGACTAACTTGGCATTCAGTTCGGCATACCATCCGCAGACAGATGGACAGACCGAGGTGGTCAATAGAAGCCTGGGGGATTTGTTGAGAAGCCTGGTGACTGAGCATCACAACAGTTGGGATCAAATCCTACCACAGGCAGAGTTTGCGTACAACGATTCTGTGAATCGGAGTACAGGTAAGTTCCCGTTTCAAATTTTGTATGGGACACAGCCGAGAGGAGTTTCTGAGCTCAGGGAGTCAGAACATGCTGAAACTAGCAGCGCAAGGGATGAGGAATTCACCGAGGCAATGCAAGAACTTCACACACAGGTGAATCAACGACTGATGAAGGTGAACCAGGAGTATAAGCGCAGAGTCGATCAGAGGAAAAGACAACTTCATTTTGAAGTTGGGGACGTGGTTCTGGTGCACTTGAGGAAATAAAGGTTCCTGAGAGGAACATACAACAAGCTCAAGATGAAGAAAATCGGGCCATGCAGAATTCTGAAGAAATTCGGCGAAAATGCATATGAGCTTGATTTGTCGAAGGGCATCGGGATATCTCTGATTTTCAATATTTCGGACTTATACCCATACAGAGATGATAAAGAAGACACTGGAACCGAGGAACCAGTGGTCCAGTGGCAGAGGCAATTACCAGTCGCACAGAAACCGCAGATGGAGTGCATACTGGATAAGCACCCAGGAAAGAAGACCAGGCGGAAGCAGTATTTTGAGTACCTGGTGAAATGGAAAAATCACCCAGTGGAGGATGCCAGTTGGGAAACAGAGATAGTGATTCAAAAATATGGGAAAAATGTGCAGGAGCTCATGGACAGGAGCCCATGAAATCTTTTAAGCCGAGGAGTATGATGCAGGAGCATCTACGACGTCATGAAACGAGCAGCGCGGGGATAAATAGGCACAGTTGGACAGTGCCAGCACATACATTTTTGAATTACTTTGAAGATTGTCCACCGCCATTTAACTGAAGGCATTCAAAGCTAAGCGCACTCGTATTATGTTATAGATAGGAAGGCATTTAATAGTTTTAATGCTGTTAGATAGGAATTAGCTGTAGATTAGACAGTTTTACTTCCGGGAGGGAAAACAAATATAGGCACCCTCCTTTGTATAATTGATATGATTATTATTATTCAGCATTAGCATTGAGAAGCAAGAGGAGAGCAACTCAGAGAACTGGTGAAGAATCCCCATGTACAGATATTGAATTAATAGTAAAGCTTTGATTCAATTTCATGGCTGTGATTATTCTCTGTGTGTTGTTGATATTATGCTGTTGCATATTTGCTTCTTGTTTTTCCTATTGTCTATATGCGGCATATGTGATTGCATGGCAGGTTTGAAATCTGAGGGAATGAGAGAATGAGTCTCAATAGTTTCTCTGTTTAAGCTAGGAAATTCCTGCATCAAGTGTAGTGGAATACCTCCGCATAGAGTGCGTTGAGGAAGCTGGACAGTTAAACCCTCATCTTTGTTTTCTCAGAAGTCGTGCTGAGTTATTTGAACCATGCAAGTGAAGTGCAGGTTGAGTTGAAGTCTCAGAAGCAAGCCTGGGAAGAGAAGAACAGGAGAACCATGGTTAAATTCCATGGACATGTTTATTTTCTGTGTGCTGTTAGCATTATGCCTTTAAATATTTGCTTCCTGTTACTTACTTCTTTCATATGTTGCTTATGTGATCTTATGGAAGAATTGAGTTCAAGGGTTTCTGAGTGAAAAGTGGTGAAAGCTCAAGAGGGAGAGTTCCTTGTAAGTACTGTGGAATAGAATTGGGTGAAGTCCGAACAGGAGAAGCTTCGGAGTAGGGGGGACTCTTCAAAAGGAAGAGAATCGACGACTTGAACTCCTGGGAAGGATTTAACCTTCAACCGCAAGTGGAACTGGTGGCCATCGCATATTGACATATCGGGGTTGGTGAGTGCGAGAGTTCCATGCACGTCGATATCGCGGTAGCAATTTCCAGTTTCCATGGGAGCGTCGACTTTCGGAGGGACAGGTGGCACGTAATCTCGGGACGTCGGGTCTCGGGAGTTGAAGGGCCAAGCAATTGGTCTCATAAGTCATGAACTCGCGAAGGGACGAGGTAGCGATACTCAGGTATCGGCGACTCGAGCCTCGGAAGTCGAAGGGTAGTTACTGTGGACTCGCAAGATCACGAATCTTGGCATCTCGGCGCCTCGGGTATCGGGAGTCGAAATCCCGATTGGCTCATAACGCGAGAGGCGAATTTCCGATCCCCCGAAGTAGAAGAAAAGAGAATAGAGAGGAGTGAACTGTGGGTGGAGAGAATTCGGTAGGAAGAGAGAAGAACCGTTGGGTTCTTCGGGCCCGGGGAAAGAGAGAAGATCCTGGTGAAAGCGACCGTGCCATCGGGGCACGAGGTTGCATCACATTATATGGATTTAAGCCTGCAGTAAAACACTTAAGAATATTTTGATCTAAAGCATTTGCCCACATTCCAAAGGAGGATAGAAGAAAATTAGATTCAAAAGCCATCAGATGTACCTTTATGGGGTATTGTTCAAAGTATAAAGATTATAGATTATTTAATCCCTCTACTCACAAGATTTTTGTTAGTAGAGATGTCAAATTCCATGAGCTAGATCATGAAGAATCTGATGAGCACAATGTGGAATGGGACATTCCATACTTGGTGGAAGAAGAAGTAGAAAATAATCAGGGTCAACAACAGACAAAGGCAGAGGGTGAACAACAACAACAACAACAATAGCAACAACAACAAGAGGAAGAAAACGAAAATGATGTTCAAATAAGGTTTGAAGGCACCCCACCACTCAGGAGATCTGGTAGGAAAACTCAAATGCCTACAAGATATAGGGAAAATGATTTTATAACTAGTATGATGAATGTAGTTGAACCGTCTAGTTATAAAGAAGCAAATGAATGTAGCTAATGGAAAACAACCATGGAAAAGGAATATGATTCAATAATCAGAAATAACACTTGGGAATTGGTTGAACTTCCTAGAGGAAAACAAACCATACATTGTAAATGGTTATATAAACTGAAGATTAATGCAGATGGAACCATAGAAAAACTAAAAGGTAGGTTGGTATCAAAGGGGTACTCACAAAAAGAAGGGATATACTATGAAGAAACCTTCGCCCATGTAGCTAAATTAAACACTATTAGAATGATAATTGCTTTAGCTACTAAGAAACATTGGATGATGCACCAACTAGATGTAAAGTCTACATTTTTGAATGGAAAACTAAGAGAAGAGGTTTATCTAGAGCAACCGGAAGGGTTTGTCCAGAAAGGAAAAGAACATTTAGTCTATAGATTGAAGAAAACACTTTATGGACTAAAACAAGATCCCAGGTCTTGGTATGAAAAGATTGATTCATTTTTTCTGCAAGTTGGCTATAATAGAAGTAAAAATGACCCTATTCTTTACACCATGAAAGATTACCAAGGGAGCGTAGTGTTGATTTTGTTGTATGTAGATGATTTGATCATTATAGGTAATGCTACATATCTAACCGATGAAATCAAGAAACATATGTCACAGGTGTTTGAAATGATACACCACGGTGAACTCAGATACTGCTCAGGTCTTGAGATCTGGAGAGATTCAGGTCAAACATTTATGTCCCAAGCAAAGTATGTCAAAGGCCCATTATAAAAGTTTTCATTATTTCTATAGTAAAAGTACCTATCCATATGATGACACTGGGATCTCTCTTATTCGAATAAAAAGCCACCACCTTTTTAATCCTTCTTCCTTGATCTCCTTCCTCGGGTAGGTAGGTTATAGCAATTAAACCAATATATCTTATCTTAACTTTCCCATTGGCCTTGGTCTTGAAGCAATAAGAAGTTGGATCTGGTAGAGTAACCAGGCTGCTGCCTTTAAGGGGCTTATTATCCTAATAAGGTTGAGCATTCCGGCCCCATGACTACAAGACTAATAGGATTGAGCATTCTGGCCCCTACACCCTTCACAGATGAGGTACTGGAGAATGTGGGAGGTAAGGAAGCATATTCTTTCACTGAATCCTTGGCGGGGCACCAAGATGTTGTTGACTGTGCCAACGCGTGACACCTGATTACTTGAATTAAAGGCAGGAAAGCTCAAATCTCAAAGCCATTTGAGGGCTGGAAAGATAAACGACGATGGATCAGTGTAAGTCTGCACGGGTACCATTGCAGTAGAATGTCAAATTACAGTGTGAGGATGGTTCAAAACCGGCGGATGAAACACTTTACAAATAGTTGGTTGGGAGTCTAATCTACCTAACCACCACCAGACCTGATTTAGCTTATGCAGTCAGTGTGCTAAGTCAATTTATGTCTAAGCCACTTGACATCCATTGGAATGCAGCGAAAAGTGTTTTGAGGTATCTACAAGGTACTGTAGACTACAATATTATTTACATTGACTCCTCTGATGTTAGATTGGCAGGATATGCAGATTCAGATTGGGGTGGAAATGTAGATGATCACAGATCTATAACAGGTTATGCATTCAACATTGGATCTAGGGTGATCACATGGAGCAACAAGAAGTAGAACACAGTCTCCTTGTCCTCAGTGGAAGTAGAATATCAAGCCATATGTGCAGCAACACATGAGGAAGTTTGGTTATGGAGACTTCTCCAAGATGTTGGGGAAGAACATATAGACACAATAACAATCAGATGCAACAATCATAGTTCAATCAAACTTTCCAATAATCCGGTGTTTCACAAAAACACTAAACATATTGATACACAATTCCACTTTGCGAGGGAGAAAGTACAATCCAAAGAAATCCATTTGGAATATTGTAATACATGTGATAATGTTGCAGAAATTTTCACTAAACCTCTTGGAAAAGTTAGGTTTAGGGAGATGTTAAGCATATTTGGGAACCCATTCTCCATTAAGGGGGAGTGTTGAAGATAATGGAGAAAATGCTAGAATAGGTAGAGTTGGTTCACATAACCTCAGGATAGGAATTAGTTTTTAATTCTTAGGACATTGTCCTAACTTCCCTAAAACCATGTTTTCTATTTAATGTGTAATGTGTATGAACAATGGAGAGCGTTCTACAGAGCCAGACTCTCCTAGTTCAGACTCTCTTTCGTAGAGATGACCAATGGGTTTTATTTCATTTAATACAAACATTGCCATTTTTATCACATATTGCTTTCCC
>SNQJ01S0041354.1:22579-38063 GCA_010110895.2 Picea sitchensis | reverse complement strand
TCTGTCAATCACATCATAATCATATACAAAAGGTCTAACATCAAAAAGGGTCCAGATCACTTGCGAGCAAGTGTCCTCAAAGAATAAGTGGTCTCAGTGCGCCAGAGCGGGATGTTACAGAAACATTGGATGATGCACCAACTAGATGTAAAGTCTACATTTTTTAATGGAGAACTAAGAGAAGAGGTTTATCTAGAGCAACCGGAAGGGTTTGTCCAGAAAGGAAAAGAACATTTAGTCTATAGATTGAAGAAAACACTTTATGGACTAAAACAAGCTCCTAGGTCTTGGTATGAAAATATTGATTCATTTTTTCTGCAAGTTGGCTATAATAGAAGTAAAAATGACCCTATTCTTTACACCATGAAAGATTAACAAGGATGCGTAGTTTTGATTTTGTTGTATGTAGATGATTTTATCATTACAGGTAATGCTACATATCTAACCGATGAAATCAAGAAACATATGTCACAGGTGTTTGAAATGAAACACCATGGTGAACTCAGATACTGCTTAGGTCTTGATATCTGGAAAGATTCAGTTCAAACATTTATGTCCCAAGCAAAGTATTTCAAAGGCCCATTAGAAAAAATTTCATTATTTCTATAGTAAAAGTACCTATCCATATGATGACACTGGGATCTCTCTTATTCGAATAAAAAACCGCCACCTTTTTAATCCTTATTCCTTGATCTCCTTTCTCGGGTAGGTAGGTTATAGCAATTAAACCGATATATCTTATCTTATCTTTCCCATTGGCCTTGGTCTTGAAGCAATAAGAAGTTGGATCTGGTAGACTAACCAGGTTGTTGCCTTTGAGGGGCTTATTATCCTAATAGGGT
Source organism: Picea sitchensis (assembly GCA_010110895.2). Classification (NCBI taxonomy): domain Eukaryota; kingdom Viridiplantae; phylum Streptophyta; class Pinopsida; order Pinales; family Pinaceae; genus Picea; species Picea sitchensis. Next base: position 37,221 of record SNQJ01S0041354.1, on the reverse strand, counting down.
TGAGCATTCTGACCCCATGACTACAAGACTAATAGGGTTGAGCGTTCTGGCCCCTACCCCTTTCACAGATGAGGTACTGGAGAATGTGGGAGGTAAGGAAGCATATTCTTTCACTGAATCCTTGGCGGGGCGCCAAGATGTTGTTGACTGTGCCAACGCGTGACACCTAATTACTTGAATTAAAGGCAGGAAAGCTCAAAGCTCAAAGCCATTTGAGGGCTGGAAAGATAAACGACGATGGATCAGTTTAAGCCTGCACGGGTACCATTGCAGTAGAATATCAAATTACAATGTGAGGATGGCTCAAAAGTGGCAGATGCAACAATTTACAAACAGTTGGTTGGGAGTCTAATCTACCTAACCACCACCAGACCTTATTTAGCTTATGCAGTAAGTGTGCTAAGTCAATTTATGTCTAAGCCACTTGAAATCCATTGGAATGCAGCGAAAAGTGTTTTGAGGTATCTACAAGGTATTGTAGACTACGATATTATTTACATTGACTCTTCTGATGTTAGATTGGCAGGATATGCAGATTCAGATTGGGGTGGAAATGTAGATGATCACAGATCTATAACAGGTTATGCATTCAACATTGGATCCAGGGTGATCACATGGAGCAGCAAGAAGTAGAACACAGTCTCCTTGTCCTCAGTGGAAGGAGAATATCAAGCCATATGTGCAGCAACATGTGAGGCAGTTTGGTTATGGAGACTTCTCCAGGATGTTGGGGAAGAACATATAGACACAACAACAATCAGATGCAACAATCATAGTTCAATCAAACTTGCCAATAATCCGGTGTTTCACAAAAACACTAAACATATTGATACACAATTCCACTTTGCCAGAAAGAAAGTACAATCCAAAGAAATCCGTCTGGAATATTGTAATACATGTGATAATGTTGCATACATTTTCACTAAACCTCTTGGAAAAGTTAGGTTTAGGGAGATGTTAAGCATATTTGTGAACCCATTCTCCATTAAGGGGGAGTGTTGAAGATAATGGAGAAAATGCTAGAATAGGTAGAGTTGGTTCACATAACCTCAGGATATGAATTAGTTTCTAATTCTTAGGACATTGTCCTATCTTCCCTAAAAACATGTTTTCTATTTAATGTGTAATGTGTATGAACAATGGAGAGCGTTCTGCAGAGCAACACTCTCCTAGTTCAGACTCTCTTTCGTAGAGCTGACCAATGGGTTTTATTTCATTTAATACAAACATTTCCATTTTTATCACATATTGCTTTCCCTACGACTTTAGCCAAATATAGTGATATGACTCAGAAGATTGAAGTTTCTAGTGAGAAAAACTCTTCTTGTGATCTAATTTGAAGTACCACTTTTGTTTATTAGATTTTGAATCCAAGAAACTATTATATGGGAACAAAGTTAATTACACATGTAGGGCAGGAAATATGCAACACGTAGACTGCCATTTAAGACTAATGATATGATATTGTCAACTATTATATATTGTCCTTTCATGGCAACTAACCAACATCATCCAAGATTGATCTATATCCCCACCCATGTAAGCCATTCCTTAACTTCTAAAGTTTTGAGATTACTACCTCCCATCCTCCAACAACCACCATCACCATAATAAGAGTGATCCCCTTGCTACGTATGATACCCTCACCATAATAAGAGTGATCCCATTGTTATGTATGGTTGATCCTTAACATGTATATCATTCAAAAGTTGAAAATCTATTCTAAACTAATATGTTTTTTTCTATTAATGCCTCCAACCCACCCTCTATGTTTTTTTCATTCAATTTATACCAATTGTGGTTAACATGGAGGTAAAAGGTTAAAAAGTACCATCAAAACCAACTTAACTTTTCGTATTATTTTTATCATCTTATGTGATTGAGGTAAAGTACCCTTAGTCATTCTACCCAAAAAAAAATAAAAATAAAATAAAATAAAATAAACGGAACATGTCAAATTACATCATTCTTACTAAAAAGGTTAAATATATAATCTTTCCATCTTCACGTACATTGTATATTAGTCTTTTAGTTATTTATATATCATCACTTGTATAAAAAGGATTCCAAGCAAGGAAGTAGTCCTCATTTTATTTAGCTACATACTCTTTCAATAGGCTAGCTTAATAAAAATGAATTCTATATTAATATTATTTGTATTTCTCTATAAGTTTGTTCGTGATGTATCCATTTCTCTCTAAGACATATTTATATCTTTCATGACTCTTAATCCATGTTTCACCTCATCTAAAATGACTCCAGACCTCATCTATAACACCTCCAGAGTGACATCTTCCTCTCCATTGCAAATTTTCTACTCTTCGTCTTGGTATTTTTCTCTCTAAGCCATATTTATATCTTGTATGAGACTTAATCCATATTTCACCTCATCTACAGTGCCTCCACACCTCATCTACAATGCCTCCACAATGACTTTTTCCTCTCCATTGCGAATTTTCTCCTCTTCACCTTTGTCTTTTTCTTCTTTGTCTCCTTCCTCTTCCATATTCTTCCTCCTCTCCTATCTTTTCCTTCTTATATTCCTTGTTTCATTATTCTCTTCCTTGTATTTCTTTAGGAGGCCTTCTTGATGCAAGGGAATAATAATAATCCCTTCCCCAAAATTTATTTTCATAAATTCAAAATTATTTTTCCCATATAAAAATTTAACGGTATTGACTAATAAACTGACACTTGACATTATAAGTATTCTAGGAACCTCTCATTCTAGCCTACCTCCATTAATTAAGTTGAAAACCAATAAAATGGATTATACATTGGATTAATACGCCATGATACCTCACATGATATCATGTGAGGTATTTAACATAGGGCTCAAAACCTTAATGTATGAAGGAAAACTCCAACAATTAAGATTTGGTTGATGTGAGGTTGATCTATGCTTGAAAATTAATCATGAACCTCCTCCCTCATGGACCTCTGCCAAAACACAATCACCGCATTTAGAATATATTAATTCATGGAAAAAAATTGGAGAACTGAGATTTTAACTATGCTAATTGTATTTTGGAAAAGGTGTGTCATAAAGGAGGGCCACATTGAGTTTTCAGCTATTGATCGAACTCATATATACCACTTCTTATTTGTTTGGGCATCAATTGTCACAGAAGTATTCCATTGAAATTTTGATAGTTTGATCCTCCTCTTGTGATCATATGGCTAGTATTTTCTTTAAGATATTACATTATAGGGAGAGGTGTTAAGGCCTGTGTTAAATACCCCACGAGATATTTCATGGTCATTTCAGTCAACTCATTTTCCATCTATTGGTTTTCAACTTTATTAATAGACGTAGGTAAGAATTAGAGGTGCCTAACATATTTCTAATTTCAATTGTTTGTTTATTAATGAAAACCATTAATGTTTTGATTAGGGGGGAAAAATTTTCAATTTATAGAGAGAAATCTTGGACTAGAAGCATTACATGGAAACATGGAAATGTGGCCTATAAATTGAAACATTGATCTAGAAGCATTGATCATGTTTGAAATAAAAAACATTGATCTTGGAAACATGGCACAATCCAAACCCTATCCATGACCATCCCATATCCAGGCTTGGAGGAGAAGCATTGATCTTGGAAACATGGAACAATCCAAACCCTAGATCTAAGCCGTCAACTCTACGAAACGCGACACATTTTTGGCCATAGATCTGAGTTGTTGGATGTATCACACATGGCCCTTTTCTTACCATAAATCTGGGTCGACCGATCATCGACGCGTGGTCTTAATCTGACGACTCATATTTAAAACTGAACTCGCCACACGTCAACAATCAAACGATTGTCCTCGGATACCGTACAATGAAAATGGTATGGATTTACACCTTCTATATCCTACGACTACAGTTTAGTGAATCCTATGGCCTGACATGAGACATGTGGCATAAATACAACACGTGCTCCATGAAGACTCGAGACCTGCGGAGACCTGCAAAGAATCTTGAATCTTTTTTCTTCTTGTGCTAATACAACACAAGCTCCCTATAGCTTTTGTTTTATTTCCATTGAATGGATTTTTGTATTGTTCTTTTGTTTCAACATTGGAGCGAGAGTACGAGGGATTTACACTCATGAATATCTCCAAGAAAACCAAAGAGAAGTCCCTTATTTTTCACGACACTGACCAAAGAGGAGTCTCGACCGAACCACACGACGCGTAGGTATGGATAATTTGAGAGTACAAGTATTCAACCTACACACCATAACTCTTAAGCTTTAAAGTACTAAATTAAAATCAATATTAAGCTTTAAAATACTAAATTAAAATCATATTGATTTTAACTCTTAAATTTAAAAGAATTAACTCGTAAACTTTAAAATACTAAATTAAATCAATATTGATTTTAAATTTTAAATTAAAAAAAATTAACTCTTAAACTTTAAAGTAATAATTGAACAAATTTAAAAGAATTAAACATGACCTTAATCTAACCATAATATTAAAAATTTCAATATCTAATATTATTTTTACTTTTGTTTAAACTTTAACCTTTTTTTATTCATTTCTTCACCAATGCTCCAACCACTTTTACTTTTAAATAGATAAACAAAAAATTAACTTCGGTTAGACTGTTATATCAACAATATCACACTTTTAAATATTACCCAAAAAATTCAAAAAATTGTCTCACGTGAAGACTTATTTTTAGAAACTAAAAGTATATTATAAAATTTAAAATTAAAACCAATTATCTTATGGTAAAGTAGTTTTTCAAAATAGATTAAGTATTTTCTTAACCCTCAATCTGTTATGAAAAACAAAAATAATAAGTAGCATAACTTCTATAGAACTTCTATAAAGGAGAAATCATTTTCAAACATATAAATAACATTGTCAAAAATATAAATAACTTGTCCTAATATATTGAGTATAAATATGAATACACATAGTTTGTTTGAGAAGGAAAAAGTGAACCTTCAAATGGTTCTACATTTCTCAACATAAAAAAAACAAGATGATGATGAATTTCAATATGTGAATCCGCGATGTAGGTATCCATAAATCTCTTCTCATCATTTTTATCCCCTTCTCACCTAGGGGTAACTAGAGGAGATCCTGTAACATCACTCTACCTCCTAGTTTTAGTTACGCTGATAGGGTGTCAATATTTCAACTTTTTTATTCAACTACTTCGTTTCTCCAAATAGAATTCATAGGTTGAATCTGCTCATCTAAAGATTTCCAATGACTGTAACCATGCTCAATTCTGAACTATGGATCAAAAGTTATATCCCTCCCAGGTGGTCGGGTCTTCCATTTTTTATTTCACTTTTATGCAATGTGGCATCCACATGGCATACTTGTCACACGTGCCACCCAACATGGCATATTGTTTCTTGTACCAACCCATGTGGCACAACCATGGAATCTACCACATCACTCCTCAGAACCACACTTTATCGAACTTCCTTACTATGTTGTCATTTCTATCAGAAGCCTCACATTGGATTACTTCCACATCGAGCTACTATGCACAATCTGACAATTGGGTCTGAAAATGTCCACTCCGACGAATTGAACAATCCCGGAAAACTGACAATCAACAAATCAAATTTCATCGGAGCCTCCAACATGCATGAGGGATAACACCCCCTTTCACACAAACTTTCTACTTATCCAGTGGACCCCACTACCGATTGACGGTTGTTGCACATCGTGGCCATCCTCTGATCGATGGACCATATTAATCCTCATAGTACTCCCCCCTTTGACATCACAACCCACTCCGACCATCCCCCTCTGATGGACGACTGAGATCTATCCTTGGTAGATATGAGGGCTAACGTATAGACACATGTCCCCAAGGTATTCTTCCAAAAAAATTCCATGCTCGACCCTTCCTTCCGTTCATAGAATGCCACGTGTTCTCCTCTGAATACGTTGGCACTCCATGTCATCACAATGTCACTTGATCCTAGCATCGTTTAAGCGCGAGACTATGTGGCATTCGAGTTGGTACCCAAGACATGTGTCCTTACCTCACTCTACCACCTGGCACTCCAACCATGTAACCATTCATTCCCTCAAACTGTGAAAACATCATAACATGTGGCACAATCACCACTTGACATGTGGACAACCCATGTGGGCTTGATGTGGCATGCACATCATCACTAAGCACTCAACACATCCTTCCAAGTGCTGACACTTGTCCCCTGTGTATTTTTAGGGTAGCAACAACATCATCAACATAATGTCACCTTCCTCCTCACACCATCCTGAAGGTCCCACCAAGATCTATGGAGTGTGCCATGTTTCCAAGATCAATGCTTCTCCTCCAAACCTGGATATGGGATGATTTTGGATAGGGTTTGGATTGTGCCATGTTTCCAAAATCAATGCTTCTACTCCAAACGAGATCAATGCTTCTAGAGTAATGTTTCAATCTCTACATAATTGAGATAAAGAAAATACAACTTGTTGGACATTTCCAATGATAAATCCAACAAATTAAAATTGAAAGCACATAAAACATATCAGGGTTATGATAAACACTTCTTCTATTAGTCACAAGGCTTGATAATGAAGATAAAATTCACAAGGCTTGATAATGAATATATAGGTCAAGTCAATGCTCATATGTATGGAAATAGATGACTTGGGAAAATTCCTTTATATTTTCATAAATGGAGGTAGTACCAAATTGTCACATTTCTAACCCAAATATAAATTTTACCACAAACATAAAGAAGAAACAATGATGGCATTATAGAAGCTTAACATATGACCATTTTCCAAAGTTGTGTGCTTCTTTCCCATATGACCATTAGTATGATAGTATCTGCATTAAGAAATATTATATGTCCATCATCTATGGCTCAATGGGTGTGATATCCTGTATCTGAGTATGCCAATCCATCATGTGACCAAATTCTCAACATCACACGTGCAACATCCTGGGGAAATAGTGCACGATGTTGTAGGTATCAAATAGTGCACGATGTTGTAGGTATCATCATAAGTATGTCCTTCAAAAGGACCATGTTAGGTACATCATAGTCAAACAAAGTCCACATAATCAGTTGAAACGAACAACCACAAGATACAATAGTTCTTAGAATAATACAAACTAAGCCATCACTTAATACAAAATCCAAATAAGTTGTTCACATTAAGTATCCTCTTCAAATTTCACATCAAATCCTCTTCAAATTTCACATCAACTTAAGGACTGTCTATACAATTTTCCAAGTTCAGGTATGGGAAGACCATAAAAAACCCTATTAGGTAAGCCAATACCTAGGTAGAGGAATATTTCTTGGAAAACAACTTAAGGACTGCTTATACAATTTTCCAAGTTCAGGTATGGGAAGACCATCACACAACCCTATTATGTGATCCAATACCTAGGTATATGAATAATTCTTGGAAAACCTATAAAAGTGAAAGTATAGTGGATGAAAATGTATTGGGGTTACTTCATCATGAAGGTTTCATTAACATGCAATGCACCATATTTGGTCCATATTCATGAGAACATTTGTAGAGGTAGTGCTTGTTCTTGAGATACCCTTTTCTTAGTACTTGTTACAATCTAAATCTCTTATCTTTCCTTTTGATATTCTTTCATTGCATTGCAAGTCCCCTTTTTCAGGTTTCAAGCATTTATTATTTCTTTCATCATATCTTACCAAGATAAAGTCCTTCTTATGATTATGAATTTGGTGCATTAAGACTAGGGTGAANTTTTGATATTCTTTCATTGCATTGCAAGTCCCCTTTTTCAGGTTTCAAGCATTTATTATTTCTTTCATCATATCTTACCAAGATAAAGTCCTTCTTATGATTATGAATTTGGTGCATTAAGACTAGGGTGAATACCATTAGAGGGGGTATACCTCAAGTTGACCTAGTATTTTGAATGGGTCATTCATTGTTCCATTATTATTTCTTTCATCATATCTTACCAAGATAAAGTACTTATTATGATTATGAATTTGGTGCATTAAGACTAGGGTGAATACCATCAGAGGGGGTATACCTCAAGTAGACCTAGTATTTTGAATGGGTCATTCATTGTCCCATTATTTATTTTTTCTTTTACAACATTATTTCATTGTCCCATTATTTCTTGTTTCTTTTACAACATGATTTCATTATTATCTTTTCTAGTAGTTGCATCAACCTCGTCATTCTATCACTTCTTCTCATAGAAGAATGAACCGTGGGACTTTTTGGTGTACATGTAATAGCCATACTAATGTTTAGTACATTGCGGAAGGCTCTGGGATGGAAATTGTTAAGTATGGGAAGGGGAACTATACATTAACTTTCTCAAAGTCTCTAGTTTCCATGTTCCCCGGGAGTTACAACACATAACTATTACACCAATGATGGCCACCAAGGTGAAAGAAGGAAAAAATAATAACCTCTTGAGCTTATGGTCCATTATCGAACTTCAACCAATGATCCTCACTCACATGAAAAATACATTAAATATGACACTTTATATGAAACACAAATTAATGTACCTCATAATGTTCCACACTAACCTCTTCTAATGAACCATGCTGATCAAATGTGATGAGTTGAGGAGTGAGGAATCTAAAGGACTAATGGGTTATTGTATTTTAGGATATTATTGATAATCATCATCATGGGTATCATTGTCTTTATTATGGGCCATGATATATGATCTGTAATACCCCTAGGTCAAACCCCAATTGAAATGTAATTACAAATATGTGCATAGTCTTGTGAGCCAAGAACATTTTGGGATAATGAGTTTGTTTTGTATTATGTAATTTCACTCTGAATGTAATGGAAAAACATAGTTGAATGTAGACCATCCCGACAAGAAAGAGTATGGTGGGATAAACTCCACTATATGGGAAAGGGGGCTAAGAGTCTAAGAAGAGAACTTAGCTATGGGGCTTAAATGAAAGAGATATTAATAAAATATTTCTAGCAAAGGAAAAAAAGAAAGGACATGATTTTTGTCCAAGTATTTAGAAAGGGGAACAAATCCCTAAGTGGTTCAAAAGGGATCTTGAAGAAGTGACAAGTGACATTCCATGAGCATGAAAACAAAATCGAAAACCTTAATGCATTTTTCTCATTCCATTCATTCATTCCATCTTGTTGCTTTGATATCCATCATTCATACCATATCCATGATGTTGTTTTTGTTGTTGTACAGGGTTGTTGCTAACTCCATTTTGTTTAAGGATGCTTGAAGTGGGATTTGCTGGGAATTAAGATGAAGAAGTGGGTTTTCAAGCCTGTGTGCATTCTCTCCAGGTGAGAGAATTGCGGGGAATTTGATTCCCAAAGGTGTCAAGATGCAGTTACACAACTCCAGAAATTCTTATTCGGATTGTTGTTGAAGACTAGAAGGGAAGTGGGGTTATTGAAGGGGAACACTTCTTGGGTGGGACAAGCATGTGGGGAAATTAGAAACTATAGACTGGATGTTAAAATTGACACCTAAAATTAAATATTGTTGTTGTTGAGAGACCTTACTTAGATAGGATTTCCTTTCCCAAGTGGAGTTTAATCCCCAGCTCAGTGGTGACCTGTTGTTAGTTTGTGGGCATCAGAGTTTAAGGATTGGAGGAAAGATGGAGGTATTCATGTAGTTGGTGGTCATTTGTATCAAATAAGTGTTTACCATGTGTTTGTGCAATTGACTCTTTGAATGAATACATATATATTTAATAATGTGTTGGTTATTTTCTATGCAATTCACATTTCAATGTGTTGTTGTCCCAATTGCACGGGGCTATAATTATGTTTACATGTTGGTACTATGTGTTATATAAGCCTTTATGTTACTATAGTTTCTATAAGTAAACAATAATTATACATTATTGTGATCGGTATCCCTAAATATGCTATATGAGTATCCTTTAGTGCTTTGCATGACTCCTATACATAGGCAATGCATTTAAATAAGTAAAATGAGAACACAAATAATTACACTTGGGGATATGATAACTGGTGTTCTTTATTTTTTTGTTCACATGTAAACATTTCCTTGTATCAGTTAGTAGCATAGCTAGTAGAAAGAAGAGTGTATCTTAGCGAGTATAGGATAGATAGAATTTTCCTTGTCCAAGTATCGACAGTGTGTTGGGTGTAATTCTCTTTTACACATCGAAGGGAAAATCCTTTGTGAGTTTAGGTGGGTTTTATAGACTCGAGATAGCTTGAGAAACCTTAGGAATTCCTTAGAGTAAAATCAAAATTCACTAAGTCCAAAAGAGGGCTGATAACCCCGTGAAATTCAGTGTCTTTCTCAGAAGGAATCTCAATCTTCGATCTCGACACAAGGAATCAATCATGATCATTGATTGGAGTCCTCTGCATTTGAGGGATTTCCAAGAATCAAGGTGATTGTTGACCATTGGATTCATTGGAGGTGGATCAAAACATCCTAGCCATTGATTGGAGTCCTCATATACGAGGGCTTGTCGAGTATCGAGGTTGTTCTTGGTAATTGGATCCATCGGAGAATTGTTTAGGGGATATATGGTTGATGGATCCATATCGATATATGGTGTCGAATTCTAATGTTCGAAGTGGTCGTAGTAATGATACTCCTATGGGAATAATCCAATTGGTAATATTTTATGTAGATCTGGTAGATTCCGAGAAGAAACCTCAATGGTTAGATCTATGGTGATCCATCACGAGCAAGAGTGAAAAAGTATGTTTATGTCATGCCAACATTTGATGTTAGCGTGGCAATTTATGTTCCACTAAGATAACATATGGCAATAATTGATTGGTTGGTGGGTTGAACATGGGCCTCCTTAGGTGAGATAGGCCTTAGGCCTTCATTTTAATCCTTACTTGTTGGATCTAAGGGTTGGGAGTTCTCAACCATTTATCAGAAGTAGTTCGTTGGAGTAGTTGTGGTAAAACTACTCTGAGGGACAATTGTGGCCATCGACCGGTGATTGGCCAAGACATGATCCCGACCATTTGTCGAAGGTAGGTTCATCAGAGTAACGTTCGTTAAGGTACTTCGATGGGAGGCTCTGAGAAAAGATAGTTACCATAAATGGAAGAGGTCCCAAGAAGAAATATCCACCATAGATATTTGTGGGACCTTCAGAATGATGTTAGGAGGAAGGTGACATCATGTTGATGATGACGCTACTACGGTACCAATACGTAGAGGAAAAGTGTTGGCACTTGGAAGGATGTGTTGAGTTCTTAGTGATGATGTGCATGCCACATCAATCCCACATGGGTGGTCCACATGTCAGGTGGCGACTATGCCACATGTTATGATGTTTTGGCACTTTGAGGGAATGAAAGGTTGTGTGGTTGGAGTGCGATGTGTCAGCCCAGGTTGCAGAGTCAGGTAAGGACACGTGTCCTGGGTACCAACTCGAATGCCACGTAGGCACTTGTTTAAATGATGGTAGGATCAAGTGACATTGTGATGACGCAGAGTGCCAGTGTATTCAGAGGAGAACATGTGGCATCATGTGAACGGAAGGAAGGGTCAGGCATGGAATTCTCTTGGAATCATACCTTGCAGACATGTGTATAAACCTTATACCTCAGATATACCAAGGATAGATCTCAATCTTCCATCAGAGGGAGTTGGTCAAAGTGGGTTGTGATGTCATAGGAGGGAGTACTATGACGATTAATCTAGTCAATCGATCGAAGGATGGCCACTATGCACATCAACCATCGATCTGTAGTGGGGTCCGCAGGATAAGTACAACGTTTGTGTGAAAGGGGGTGTTATTTGTCATGCATGTTGGAGGCTTTGATGAAATTTGAGTTGTTGATTGTCAGTTTTCCAGGATCATTCGATCTTTCAGAGTGGACATTGTTAGACCCAATTTTTTAGATTTTCCATAGTAGCTCCATGTGGAAGTACTTCGACATGAGGTTTCCAATAGCAATGAAAACATAGTAAGAAAGTTCAATAAAGTGTGGGTCCTAAGAGTGATGTTGTAGATGCCATGGTCGTGCCACAAGGGTTGGTACAAAAAGAAATATGCCATGTTGGGTGGCACATGTGAAAAGGATGCCATGTGCATGCCACATTACATTAAAGTCAAATCAAAGGTGGAATAAATGAGAACTTGAGAGGGCTATAACTTTTGATCCATAGTTCGGAATTGAGAATGGTTACAGTCGTTGGAAATATTTGGACAAGAAGATTCAACCTATGAATTCTATTTGGAGAAATGAAGTAGTTGATTAAAAAAATTGAAATATTGACACCCCATGAGCCTAACTAAAAATAGGATCTCGAGTGATGTTACATGATCTCCTCTAGTTACCCTTAGGTGAGACAGGGATAACAATGATGAGAAGAGATTTATGGATATCTACGTCATGGATTCACATATCGCAATTCATCATCATCATGTTTTTTTTTATGTCGAGAAATGTATAACCATTTGAAGGTTCACTCTTTCCTTCTCAAACAAACTATATGTATTCATATTTATACTCTAATATATTAGGACAAGTTATTTATATTTTTGACAATGTTATTTATATATTTGAAAATGATTTCTCCTATATAGAAGTTCTATAGAAATTCTGCTACTTATTATTTTTGTTTTTCATCATAGATTGAGGGTTAAGAAAAGACTTAATCTATTTTTAAAAGCTACTTTACCATAAGATAATTGGTTTTAGTTTTAAATTTTATAATTACGCCGATAGGCGTCCCCCCTATCAGACTTGCTCGATTAATCATCCTTTTAATTACTAAATTTAATCTGATGGTCAGGAATTCAAGATGCTGGCATATTCTTCGTCTTACATTCAAATGGATGAATGAGATTTGTGTAATTAACTCTCTTGCATTTACTTAATTAACTCTCTTGCATTTATCATATTTACTTTTTCACTTTTACATAACATGATTAAAATTTTACTAAATCAACTTATCAAATGCCACGAGTCATAATTAAGAAAATCCAGAAAAAATTACTTCAGATTTAACATTTATATTTACATTACTTTTTTACATTTTACAGTAATAATGTTGTGTGTCATTATATCAAACTTTACCATGGCGCGTTCTAAAAAAATTTACCATGCCCTGCCTATTTTATTTCATGCCTGTGATCAAGCCAAACGTGGAATCTGCATGATGACATCGGCCATGCAGTGCCACATCCAAACCTGGCCAAAATTAAACGTATGACACCTGTGATCAATTCTTTGGTCTGTAATTCGTGGTGAAGCAATTACGAGAGACAATAAGTAAGTATGTATTTGGAATAGTCCGTATTATAATATGTATAAAATGATTCATTGCCACGTTTTGTTATTTACCAGGCGGTTGTGTTTCGATTAACTCATAAAACATGCATGGCTAACCTAGATGCCAGGTTTTGGTGGCCTTTGATATACGCCTTTATTGGATGCTAGGTGTTGGTGGCCTTTCATATTTCCCTGGAGGTGGATGAGCGTATAGATGAAGGAGCAGGTGTCCTAACGATAGGCGTATTGATTTTTAAATTAATGAAATTGGTGGGCGTATTGATTTTTGATTACCCAGTTCTTTATCTTTGCGCAGATTTTCATGACGTGACAAGAAGAAAAGTGGCATTGGGAAATGATCGTCACATTGCAACGTTGTGAAATGTTCATCACAATGCGATGTATGGAAATGTTCATCATAATGCAATGTTTGGAAACACTTGACACAGTGTAGAATCATCTTTTACTATTGCGACGTTGGGAAACAGGTCGATATAATGTGGCGTATAATGTTTGGAAATGTTTGTCATGTTTTGGAAATGTTTGTCACATTCTGACGTCAGAATATCCACGTATATCACACCGTGGTGATATGGTTCGTCATATAGTGATGATGAGTCTATGTGCATATCATTGCGACGTCATAAAGTTCGTTGCATTGTCACAAAGGAAATATTTTTGTAACATAATGAGGTATGAGCATGAATGTCACATATCAAAGTGGTTTATGTTCATCACATTGCGGCATTAGCAAATGTTCATTTCATTGCAATGTAGGGCTACGTTTGTCACATTGCGACAATAGGTTCTACACATCACATTGTGAGAAGCCATTATATTCGTCACATTGCGACGTTTGAAAATGTTTGGCACATTGCGCAATGAGAGGGCTAGGTTCATCACAATACGACGACAAGACTATGTCATAAAGCATAAATATGGTAATATTAAATCATATTAATGATTTTGTTAGTACACACATGTCATTTATATGGTCATGACATTGCAACATAGTGTTTTTTCTTATCAAACTATGGCAATAGAATAGGTTTATTACATTTTGATATTGGGTTATGTTTGTCACATTACAACATTAAGGAATGGTCGTCTCATTGCAATGTTGGGCTATGTTTGTCACATTGCAAAATTAGGTTGTTTATGTCACATTGGGACAATCGGTTATGTTTGTCATATTATGAAATTTACAAATGTTTCTCACATTATGACATTAGGATATTTGTGTCACATTATGACGAGGAGGCATATGTTTTTCATATTGCAACATTTCGAAATGTTTCACACATTATGATGTTAGGATATTTGTTTCACATCACATTGCAACAATAGTAAATTTTCGTCACTTTGCGACGACGAAGCTATGTTTGTTACATTATGGAAATAGGGCTAGGTTCATAACCTTTCTATGTT
>SNQJ01S0041353.1:38684-51095 GCA_010110895.2 Picea sitchensis | reverse complement strand
TTTGTCATGAGCATATATCATATAACATACAAATAGGTCTAGAGGTACACATCTCAATGTCTAACCAAGTCTAACTGACTCCAAACAATGCTAAACTTTGAATTATTAAGATTAGCAAACAATAATGTTCTAACTACCCAAGGTCAAAATATGGGGCATTACACATGATCTCCTTCCAGTGGTTAAATTGTTTCCTGAAGGAACCAGCTATGATATCAATTGTTGGATTACTGAGAGGGGGGGTGAATCAGTAATAGAGAAATTTAATCATTTTTAACCATATAATCCAAGTGTTATATCAATGTAGCATTATCATCCAATAACTGCAGAGTAAATAGGCAATGAACAAATGAACAATCATACACATACATAGTGCACCAGTGTTTTACGTGGAAACCCAAAGTGGGAGAAAACCATGAAATGATTGTTCTTATATCTATTGAAGAATTACATTCATTGGAAGCACCAACTTCCTTTGTTTTCCAACTACAACTGGAAGGAGATTCTAACCCCCTAGTTTCTTAGGCTACAACCCGAGGGAAGCTCCAACTCCCCAATTCTCTAGCTACAACTAGAAGGAGGCTACAACCCTCTATGTTCTCTAGCTACAACCAGAAGGTGGCTACAACCACTTGTCCTTGCCCCGTCCAACCACCCTGGCGTATAAGTAGAATGATGGAACCATTGTCACACTATCACAGTGAGATATATTGTTGTAAACCTCTACCAATCAACCTGTACTGTAAATAAGTGCATCAACCATGCACCAACCTATACAAAAATTGTACCATGAACAAGTGCATCAACCTTGCACCAGACCTATACAAAACTTGTATCATGAACAAGTGGATCAACCATGCACCAAACCTATACAAAACCTATACCATGAACAAGTGCATCAACCATGCACCAAACCTGTATAAATAACCTGTCACAACAACTTGTCCAAACAACCTATCACAACAACTTGTCTCATCAATCTTATCAACCAAATCAGATCTGCTCACCAAGATTAATCACCAAGAAAACTCTCAAATATGTTCATCAACCAACCATAACACAACAACTCATAATCATCACCAAGATCAATATGTGCTTATAACAATATACCAATACAAGTATGCTACATCATCCAAAAACCATGTGTCAACAATACTACTAACAAGTGCCTCCAACCATGTACCAAGTATGTACCAATCATGTATCAACTACTCATCAACTATGACTCATCAATATGTACCAACATCATCAACTATACACCACCTGTATGTGCCAACTCATCAACTACTTGTCTCAACCATGTACCCAACATGTACCATAACCAAAATCTCTCATCAAAATTCATCATCCAAATATGATTTGTAACTCTTTAATAGACCTGGTGTATATGATCACATACCTACAAACCTTCCTTAACTTTCACAACAAAAGACTAGCATTTTCATCAAACTTTTCTTTAGTCTCACATGACTAGTTTGGGATTAGTCAACAACCCTAACTTCAAATAATCATAACTATGTACATGTAATGAATAAAGATATGAAAATAGTACACAATGTTATTTAGTTTGTTTTATGCAATTCCTCCAGGTGTCACTACTTGGAACCTCTTAAAAAAGGAGTTATGGCAAAAATAGCATACCTTGCTGAATTATAGCTTATTCTAGAGAGCGACCTTGTAGAGTGTACCCTGCATGGAATATTTGTTGAATGGATCTGAAAATTTTCCATAGAATACTACATACTATACTCTAACCAACACATTTTTTCTTACTAAATTTGGATCTGTTATGAAGAAGTTATGACGTTTTTACCCAAAACACATGTTTTAGACTAGTTTCAAGAATAGCCACAACCCCTATTTTCCACAGAGTGTAACTCCAAAACTAAAATGACCCACAAACTGAATTTTTTACCATAGACACTTGGATATGTTTCCTCAATGGCCTATCAATTTCACGGTCTGAATCATTCTAGAAAAAAAATTATTGTGAAAATGGTGAGATCACATGTAAATTACATACCTTAGAAAGCATCATCAAAACAATTTATCCTCCCTTGAATTCCGACCTTCTTTTCTTCACCTTCCCTCTAAAATTCGGCTTAAATATCATTTGGTTACCTAATTCACCTATAGATATTCAATATTCTTGTGTGATTTTAAAATGAGAGAGTCTTGCCTCTTATTTATACACTCCAAATATCTTCCTTAGAAGCATCTTTTAGGTCACTTAACCCATTTCTAGGTCACTTAACCCATTTGAAGGTCACTTAACCCATTTATAGGTCACTTAACGTATTTTTCCTCATTTTTAGGGTTAACCACTTTCCATAATTAGAAATTTCTCCATTACTTTATCATTTAAATATTCCTCCTTGACTTTGTCACCTCACTTTATCATTTAAATAATCTTCTTTGATTTTGTCACTTCACTTTATTATTTAAATAATCCTTCTTGAATTTTTCACTTTACTTTATCATTTAAATAATAATTCCTTCTTTGCAAGCTCTTTGACATCTTTGACCTTTTGGGGCTTCAAGCCAACATATGAGGGTCCTCCAACTTTGTAAGGCCATAACTCTCAAACTGTGAGGAGTTATGTGACGTTCCACATACCACCAGAAATGGCATGACATGGACTATCCATATAAAATAGTATTGACTTCAAATATATCAAAACGCATACCATTATCTATCAAACAAACTTGGTTTGATTACCCAAACATGGGTTCTCCAACTTCTCATGGCCATAACTCTCTAACCGTGAGGAGTTATGTGACGTTCCACATACCACCAGAAATGGAATGACATGTACTATCCATCTAGAATAATCTTACCTTAAAATATATTAAAACTCATACCATTATACATGAAACAACCTTGGATCCATTACCCAAACCTTTGTGCTATCAAAATTCACTATTGAACTTTCTCCAAGGGTTGACATCAATCACTAAGGGTTGACATCAATATACAATATCACTCTCCAATAGTTGACATCAATGACAACCAACAATCCATAACAACTATCCATCAAAACATCCAGTAGACTTTCAATCAGCAGGATTGACGGCCCAATCTGAATCAGTGAAACCAACCAATAAAGGAGTCCCCCCTGAACTATAATGTATCATGAATTGAACTATACCCGAGACATATCGAAGTATCCTCTTAGCGACTTTCCAATGGCTTCCATGTGGCATTTTCATATACCAGGAAACAAGACCAACAACAAAGGAAATATCAATTCAAATATGATTCAAATATAAGAGGCTACCAACTAAATAACAGTACAAAGTGGAATCAACTTCAGGAGAAGTACAAGTCATAGCATGTTTGACTCCAAACTGGAAGGGAGAAGGGGTTGGTTTAGAATCATCCATGTGAAAGTGATGAAGAAGGTCACAAGGTGTTAGCACTAGAAATCACCCTCAGATTATAGAGAGGATAAGCCCAGTACCCATCAGATTATGTGTAAATGTAAATGAGTGTTTAAAAATTCAAATGGACAAGACTCGAGATAATAATGTTTTAACTCAAAAATATGGGCTATAATGCACAAGAAATTGAGGTCTTGATCAACTTCAGTCAGTGAATGGGAGTAAAAGTGAATAGAAGGAAGACTTTGGTGAGGGAAGTGTAGAGGTATGTTATTAACATCAGGTCTTCAAGCAGCCTAAGGGGGGGGAAATCAAACACAATATCTTCTTGAATTCAAAGTTTAGAGAACATTGAAGAACATCATAGCAGTACTATAATCAAACATTCATCATAATACAACTATAACAATCTCATGTGAATCATTCAATCATGAAAACTTCAATATAAGAGGCAACAAGATGGAATAAGAGAAACTGACTTACATTAATCAAAAATTCTCAAGTCTAGTACATAACTAGAGAACCAATCTACTTTATCAAAATATTACAATAAGGGAGCCCAGCTCAACCATTCGAACCCTCTAAATCATTTGGAATATCTATTTATAACAAAAATGGAAGGCAACAGCTAGAGGTGCAAGCTGGCCTTCCTCTCATAGGATTCTCCAAATCAGTTATTCAATCTAACACTTGTACTAACAGTTATTTAACAAACTGCTATTAAAAAGGAAACATGTTGGCAACCAATCCAACAAAATTTAACTGACATTGTCTTCCTTGATGGGCATCCCTTTCCATGCCAAGTGTCCTGCAGAGGTTGTATGTTGTCATCATGCTTCCACCTATGATATTATCTCTTGTCCACGTCATCAACCACCTAAAATAGTGATAAACTAGAACCCCTTGATTCCAAGTGTCAGTTTGTAGCGCCATTCAATAGTGCGTTGGGTAGCGAGTTTCTATAGCGCCCTTGCAAAACACATTGCGCATTTGGTAGCATAGATCCAAAACAGGCCTGCAGAATTGGTATCATCGAGCCTGTATATCTCTGTGTGCAATTCGGTAGCACTGAGCCTATATATCTCTACGGAGTTGGCAATGCCATCACTGAAATGGTCCTGCAGAATTGGTAGCACCCACTGTGACACAGCCCTACGAATTTGGTAGCACCATCGTTACACAGCTTAGGATATTTGGTAGCACTCATGTGTACTTCGGCTAGAAGCTTTTGTAGCACTTTAGGTAGAAAAATGGAAAGACATGCTATATAGACGATTCTGTAGCACCATGGTGCTACAGAATGTTTGTGCTCTTCTGTATGATGAAACTAATCAAGAACTTTGCGCTGATAGGTTAGAAGCATGTAGATGCCTGTATAGGTGGAAAAACAATAAACATCCCTGATCACTTACTCTTGAAAAAAGAGACCATTCTCAAAAATGGAGCTTCTATCCCCAAATTATTTCACCAACCTAGCACTCCTCCTTGTTGAAGGAGAGATGCCTTTTAACACAGCAGAATGTTTTCCCTTTGCAGGGGTGGTCTTCTTGACTGTATGTGTGTTCTTCTTCTCTACTAGTTCATATCTTTCAATGTCAGCTTCTACCAAAACATTCAATTTCCTCTGAGCCAATTCATCCTTGAAGTGTTGCAGTTATGCCTTGAGTTTTCTATTCTGAGACTGAAAGCCTCTATTTTTCCTATAGAGGTTATTTAGTTGCTTATGGAGAGGCAGGGCTCTTCTTACTGCAAATATTTCCAAATTGAGGGTGTTGTTGTACATATCCATAGGCTCCTTCATCTTAATTCCTTCAGATAAACCTTATGCCTTCAAACGAGCAACCTCCTTCCTAGCCTCCCTAAGTTGTCTAATCAATATTTTGAAGGTGTGATTGTTAAGTGGGGTGTTGATGTTGATAACCTCAAAAGAATTGTTCATGGCTTCACCTTCATCTTTCTGCTACATAGGGGCTCTATCTATCACCTCAATAGGCTTCTCAATGCCTTTTCCCTTATCTTTCTTTTTCTTTAGAATTTAAACCTTGGGTAAGACTTGTGCTTCAACAACCTCCTTGAGAGATGATGATATAGTAAAGGGCTTCCTGAATTTTGTGCTAGTTGTTGGAGAAGGTGAAGAGAAATGAAATTTTCTTCCCTTCTTGGTTGTGACTTTAGTGGATGAGGGGACCTCTCCCAATTCTAGTGCAGGAGGGGGTGAGAAGTCTCTCTTTGGAGAATGATAAGCCTCCATGTCTGTTTCTTCAACTTCCTTGATGACCTCTTGGTTTTGAATAGGGGATTTTCTCTTTATTTTCCTACTTGTTCATGCTAGAGCAGTACTAGTAGATGGAAGAGGAATTTGCACCTTTGACTGAGGAGTTGAATCTATGTCCAACTTCATGTGAGCAGAAACAATGAATTTCTCCCAAGAAATGTTCTTCTTCTCCAATTCTTCCAAAACCAACATTCTGATCAATCCAAAGTGAAAGACACTAGTGTCCACGGCCTTGGATTTGGCTTGGACTCTATCAGACATTTTCCCCATGATCCTCAACAAGTAGAAATGGATATTCATTTCATATTTACTAGTAAAATGAAGTAGAAGCCTTATATGGTACTAGTATAACATATTAAACCTTCCCTCACATGTAAAGTATCTCTGGATGATCTTCAACATCTTGTCAAAATATTCAACTAGATGAATTCTAGGCACTCCCTTGGACAAGTTGTCAATCTAATAATCTGGTATGACTAAGTCCTTGGATAAGGCGACATTCAAAGTCATGGATTTAAACCATCTCTCCCCAGTGTTAGGAATCCATGTGGTTGCTGCAATAGAGGCTTCAGACACCTCAAACTCCAGGTCTCCTACCTTAGTCTTAAGGCCATCAAAATGTAGGGCAAATTGTGTTGCCACTTCAGGATGTCCCCTCTGCATGTTTTGGAAAAAAAAGAGTCAAACCACCCTTTGAAAAACTTCCCTAACCATTGGCTCTGCATCAAATAGGTGCATGTCTGCGGGTTCAGTTATGACCACAGTTCCTCCCTTGTGATATTTCTACTTATGAGGTGTCTCCATGGGTCAAGACGAGGGATCAAAAGCTATGGTGCAGTGAAGTTTTTTTGGGAGAAAACGGAGGCAGACTTTAATGGGAGAATGACAGTGAATAAGGGTTTCTCTTTCCTACGATTCTCCTCTAACTCACCTTGTTTTGACAGAACACTATTTTGATGGATTTTGAAAGGAAAGAAATGCAACTTCCCCTCCCCTTACTATCTGTAGATATCAAACTGAAGAATGATAATATAGTGAAAGGAAAATTGTTGCAATGGTCTTTGAATACCTGGAAAATAACACTCCAATCCAAATAGTAGAGAAAGCAAGGGAAATGTAGCGAGGTTTCAGCAGTGTTTTTTGGTAGCGCAGTGTGCACACAAAGAATAAGTGTTTGCATGGGCACTCAACACTCAGGAGCAAGATGAATTGGTGTCTTGATAACTAAAAGCTAGGTGACAATGGCTGCAAGTATGTGAGAGGGAAAATATGGATGGAGAGGGATGAAGGAGGGAGCGATTTGCAGAAACAGTCGCTACCAAAACTTAGGCAACAACTATCACAAGAATTCACTATGCAATGGAGGGAGCTCATGGAATAAATGGAGGATTAATGACAATTTGAGGCTCTGCAGCAGGTTAGGAGACCACCACTACCACCTCAACTTCCAAATCTACCTTATCAGCTAATCTCATAGAGTTGTCTGGAACTCGTCTTAACTAGCAGTTTCAGCAGCGTCGATTTTGAGAACATTCAATCTTTGAAATCGTTAGCAAACTCATTAAAACCAAATCTTTGAATACATATTTTAACAAACCACGGTGCTGAAAACAAGGTAGAACATGACCTCAGCGAAATGATGACGAATCATGGCAAGGAATAAAGGACAAAGACTACGCTACGGAAACTCCTAGTGAGTTGACAGTGCTCTTTTTCAAAAAGGATGATTTGACCACCTTTAATCAGACATAGGGGAAATATGGAAAGGATATAAAGGTATGATTGAAAAGAGTGACATTTCAAGTCATGTAGGTCATGGGATGGGTTAGGCTTGGTGTCAATTCATGAGGTGAGTCAAAACCATAAGCCATAAAATGAACCTAGGCTAAAAATCTATGTGAGGGCCAAATAATGAGCCATCACTGAAGCATTTATTTGTTCAAGCTAACCTAAGTAAATCACACTAATAAAATAAAGAAAATTTGAAGTCTAAAGTCTTAAAAACTTAAAACTAAGGGCTAAAAGACCCAAGGAAACTTAGTGTGATAACACAAGGATACTTAGATTGGGAAAGAAAAATTCCCTCCTTAGTTTGCAATACTTGGAGGGCAAGGAAATAGTGCAAATAGCCTAAGTTGTTCATTTCAAATTTCTTATTAAGGTTGTTCTTCACATGGTTTAGATGTTTAGGCTCATTACCAATGAGGATAACGTCATCGGCATAAAGAACAAGGATTATGATATGACTTCCTACTTTCTTGGTATAGACATTAGGATTAGAAAGGAATCTAGAAAAGTCAATGTCAAGAAGAAAGCTATCAATTTTGGCATACCAAGCTCGAGGATATTGTTTAATACCATAAAGAGATTTATTAAGGCCACAAACAAGGATAGAGTCATTCTAGGCACAGCCATGAGTTTGTTCCATGTAGAATTATTCTTGCAAACTCCCATGCAAGAAGGAGGATTTAACATCCATCTGATGGACCTCCCATTTATCTGAGGCAACAAGGGATAGAACAAGAGGGATGGAATTCATTTTGTCTATGGGGGAAAAGGTTTCATTATAGTCAATGACTTTAACTTGAGAGAACCCTTTGGAAACTAATAGGGCCTTGTGTCTTTCAACACTTCCATCTGATGCATACTTAGTTCTATACACCCATTTATATATGACAAGTTTTCTTCCTTCAGAAGAGGTACAGGATCCCAAGTTTTTTTCGCCATTAAAGAGAAATACTCTTCATTCATTTCTTTATCCCAATATAGCTGACCTGAAGCTTATATAATTGTTTTTAGATCATGATTCTCTGAAACTTAAGCCAAAAGAGAAGAGGCTCGTTGGAATTGTGAATGTGTCCAATGTTGATCTGAAGGATCACTGGCAAGATCACCAACTAATTATCGAGTTGAACAGGCCCATCTGGGAAGTTGTGGTGTCGGTGTAGGTTCATATTCAATGGACTCATCTGGAGGAAGGTGAGTAGGCATAGGTGTATTTTTATCCTTGCTGTAGTCATTTGAAGAAGAAGAAACCAAAATAGGAATAGAATATGGCACAAGTGCCAAACATGGCTTGCAAGATGAAGAAAGCGCAAATGTCGAATTAGGCTCACAGGAAAAGATACTTTCATCAAATTTAACATCTCTTATAATAATATTTTCATTATAATGAGATTGAAGAAGTTTGTAACCTTTGATATATTCCAAATATCCAACAAAAATACACTTCTCACATTTAGGTTGTAAAGTTTTCCTTTTCTCATCAAGAATGTGAGCCCATGCTACACGACCAAATATATGGAAGTGGCTTACATCTAGATTAATTTTATTTCATGCTTCTTCTGGTGTTATATTTTTAGATCCTTTGTGGGAGTGTGATTTACTATATAATTTGCACAGTTAATGGCTTCCACCTAATAATTAAGACTTAATCCCTTATATTGGATCAAACAATTATCCATTTCTTTTAATGTGCGATTATTTCTCTTAGCAGCACCATTTTGTTGTGGTGTATATGGAATAGTGTGTTGCATTTGGATGCCCTATGTAGTGCAGTAACTTGAAAAATTGTTGTTTTCATATTCTCCTCCATTATTTGTTCTTAACCTTTGAAGTTGATGTCCAGATTGTTTCTCTACAATTAGGCCTTGTAGGCCAAAAACTTGTCAAACACTTCACTCTTAAATTTTAAGAAGTAAACTCAAGTGTGTTTGGAGAAGTCACCAATGAAATTTAAGAAATAATTGCACCTAGAAAAAGAAGGAGAAGAAAGTGGAACACACAAGTCGTTGTGAACAAGATGCAAGGGGGTCGAGGCATGCTAAGATGCACATTTTTAAAAATTGTCCTAATGATGTTTGTTGAGAACACAACCAGAATAAACATCATCTCTGCAAGAAACAAGAGGAAGACCAATCACCATCTGTTGATTACATAATTGTTGCAATGAGTGATAGTTTAGATGATCCGGATTATTTTTGGCACAAAATGAGAGCGGAGATATAATAAATAAATGCACAGAGATATCGCAGATATCCAATAATATAGCATAAATGTATCAGAGATGCAACCATAAACACAGAGATACAGTAATACATGATTTCTATTAATGAAATAAATGTACAGAGACTGTAAAAATACAGAGTGAAAGACTCGCTAGAATGGTGGCAGCTTATCTATGAGAAGAGATGTGATGGCTACTCGTATTCGCAAGAATATGATTACAATGAGGCTTTGAATTCCTTTTTACAATAAAAAGGAATTCCAAAAACCCTAGACATCCAAAAACCTAACCCTAGGAGATGAAGCGCTAAAAGTCGTGTGGGCCCTGTTTGGGTAAGTTAGTACATCAACTTCATGGGGTCGTAACTTTTGCATACAATCTACGTTTTAGGTGCATGATAGCCAGTTGGAAAGGTATCATCGAGGAGATTCATTTTCGAGGCTCAATCATGCCTTTGGCTATCATTGAGAAGATTGATCCCGAAAAACCTTCATTTAGGCCCTCAAAATGGCCCCAGAAGTTAAAAACTGATAAAAATAGTAAATTACCAAAATTGCCAGAAAATTGTTTTGAGCCAGTTGGAAAAGGTGGGTGGCCACCGATATCCACCTGGATCAATCCTCCCTCCTTAGGAAGCAATGGTATCCATTGCGTTGAGTTCCTAGGGAAGAGGAAAAATCATTTACTGAATCTAAATCTTGGTGAGTTGATTGCCTTGCTGGAGACGTCGGGCTGCTCAGTTTGTGGAAGTCTGTCACGAACCTGTTGAGGTTGAGGTTGTTCAACAAGTCAAGCTACATGAGAGGACAATGTGCATAAGGAATATTTGTGCTTTGCTACAACCTTGTTGACCTGCTTATGTAGTGGTTGCAGTGTCCTTATGTTCTCCTTTTGAACGGATTGTGAAGAAGCTGAATTTTGCAGTATGAGATACTACCTTGCAACACTTTTTAGGTGGAACAATAGTTGGAACTACCTTTGGTATTCTGTATAGATGACCCCCCAAAGTAACAATGACACTACGGGGTCGAGACTCATAAAAATCATGATGTCTCCACATGTATGGTTGGCCCAAGAGAACTTCACAGACATCCAGTGGGGAAACATCACATAATACCTCATCCTTGAAGGGTTGGATGTCGTATGACAATCGGCATTGTTGGCTGACACAGAGATCTCGTCCTTGGTAAAGCCACCTGATGTTGTATGGTTGTGAGTGTGGTGTTGTCGACAATCCCAACTGTTTGACAACCTCTGTTGAGATGAGGTTCTTCTGGCTTACGCTATCAACAATAAAATGCAGCGGGGTCCCCTTCACCCACATCTGTGAATGAAAAAGGAAATCTCCCTCTTCAAGATCTGTTGGTTCTTCTGGTTGAATTGTTGCGGTCCCGACAATAGAAGTGGGGTCTCCATCAATGATCTGTCCTTTACCAGTATTTTCATAATCATATTCTAAATTAGGTTTCGGCTCCTTGTCTTTGATCTCAGCCACTAATGACTGTTTTGAGAGACATTCATCGGTGTTGTGCTAGGGTATTTTGTGGAAATCGCACCATTTTTCAGTGTCCTTCTTTGTCTTCCCGTGACCCTTCTTTTCCTGTGGCTTGGACTGGTTTTCGGGAGACTGTTTGTTAGGGTTGTCTTTGTCATACTTTGGTTGTTGCGGATTTGCAGACCCGAACTCCCATTTTTTCTCTTGCATAAATTTATGCTCGATTTTAATAAGATATTGATAGGCAGTACCGAGTGATGAGATGTCCAGAAAATCCATTTCAGTTTAGATGTGTCTGTGTAGAGCCCCACGGTATTTCAGAACCAAATTTCGTTCGGAGTCTTTGATACCCATATTGGTGTGCAAGGTATGGAAGGTATTGGTGAACTGCGGAATTGCTTGGCCCCCCTCTCTTGTTGTAGTGTGGTCCATCTCATGTACTGGTCCTCATAGTTGCCAACAGGGTAATATTGTTCCTTTACCGCATCCACAAAAAAATCCCAAGTGGGCTTAGCCCCATATATTCCAGACTCCTCTATGGAACTCTACTCCCAGTAATTTTCACACCAATGTTTGACATGGGGGAGATCCTTAAGAAGAGCAAAGATGATCTTTTCTCTGTCGGAAAAATTGTGAACAGAGAAATAACCTTCTAATAGATTTAACCATTTATCTAGGGCATCTTCATCTATCTGACCATCAAATATAGGAATATCAAAATTGACATGTACCTTAAAAGGAGAGGTGTCTCCAAAGTAGTCGCTTGATGAATATGCACCTAATGCTATCGGGAGGTGTTGAAGGATGTGGGAAAAATTCTCCATCATTTCATCCCTCTCTCGCGTGAGAGTTTGCTCAAGCAACAGACTTATAGGATCGTCTGCTCCGTTGTTTTTCTTTTCTTCCGCCATGGAGGGTTTCTTGGGTGTGCGAGAGCGATTGTATTCAAGAGAGAGAAGATCGAGACCCAACTTGCTATACTTGGACCTCGTCGGGGACATGCACTGAAAACCGATCAAGAGCAGCCTGCTCTGATACCACTGATCCAGATTATTTTTGGCACGAAATGAGAGCAGAGATATAATAAATAAATGCACAGATATATCGCAAACATCCAATAATATAACAGAAATGTATCAGAGATGCAACCATAAACACATAGATACAGTAATACACGATTTCTATTAATGAAAGAAATGTACAGAGACTGTAAAAATACAGAGTGAAAGACTCACTAGAATGGTGGCAGCTTAT